>PVIH01003986.1:0-148969 GCA_004025045.1 Sigmodon hispidus | reverse complement strand
GGAAGGAAATGGTTAGGGTGGCTTCTCAGTGGGCATGGGTGCCAGCCCCTAGTCTAGGGATTGGAGGAGGTAGGCACAGACCAGGGCTGTCCTAAAAGCCTCACATCTATCTCTAGCCAGTGCCTGTCCTCTGCCTCCATGCCTCACCCAGAGCCTGTGTCTTTCCAGCTTCACTATCACGTTTCTTGGGCCGACTCATGACTGCCTATGAGTGTGCTCTATCCCTTACCAAAGCCTGCACCGATCTAATCCTCCATCTTTCTGTGAGAGACACTGTCACTTCCAAGCCCTTAAAGTTCCTCTGTGAGCTCCCTCCTTTTTAAAGCATCAACAAAGAACATTTTGTTTGCGGGCTGGAGAGAGGACTCAGCCATTAAGAGCACTGACTGTTCTTCTGGAGGACCAGAGTTCGATTCCCAGCAACCACATGGCAGCTAACAACTGTCAGACACCCTTACGCCGTTATGCATGCAGGCAAAACACCAATTCACATAAAATAAATATAAAAAAAGGAACACTTTGTTTGACCAGCAAGGACTACACACTCCCCAGCATCCTTTGCTCCCCTGCTACTCCAAGCCTTCCCACTAGCCTCCTCCTATCACCTCCTATCACCTTAAACCCACAGGTTTTTTGGAAGCTGTCACTTATTTGGTTCTCTAGGCCAAGATGCATAATAATAATCTACACAGAGATGCCCCAAGACAGTCTCAGAAGCCCCATCACTCACTTTTTCCTATGAACTGGAATACCTCTCCAAATTCTCTTGTTTATTTATTTATTTATACCCCTAGATAGGGTCTTACTGTGTAGCCCTGACTGACCTAGAACTCACTATGTAGACCAAGCTGGTTCTGAACTCACAGAGATACACCTGCTTCTGCTTCTGCTGGAATTAAAGGTATGCACCACTATCCCAGACTTGTGTTTAATTCTTAGTCCTCAGTGTAGTGGTATGTGAGATGAGGCCTTTGGGAGGTAATTGAGTGAAGTCATGAGTGTGGGGACCTCATGATGAGATGTGCCCTTTTAAGATGTAATAGCAGGGGCTGAAGAGGTGGATCCGTGGTGGTTAAGGGCACTTACTAATCTTTCATAGAATCCAAGTTCAGTTCCCAGCACCCCTATGGTGGTTCACAATTGGTAACTCTGGTTCCAAAGAATCCAACACTCTCTTCTGACCTCCAAAGGTGCCCTCACACATAGTATACATCCACACACTCATACACATACACATAAAATAAATAAATATTTTCAAAAAAATCAACAGTGGAGGCTCCCCCCCCCCCCCCCCCGCGCAAAGTCCAACGAGGAAAAATCATTCCAGGAAGAACCAAATGAGCCAGCATTTTGCTCTTGAATTCCCCAGTCTCTCAAATCATTATTTAAGACATTTGGTCAATGGCACTTTGTCATAGAACACTTAGCTAGCCAATTATATACATAAGCATGAATTCCTGCAGGGACATCCTCCTCTGAGCTTATGGGTCCCAAGTTCTTTCATATACGCAAAGAAACGTGCATACACAAGAGTCACACACTGGGGGGCTGGAGAGATGGCTCAGCGGTTAAGAGCACCATCTGCTCTTCCAGAGGACCCGGGTTCGATTCCCAGCACCCACATGGCAGCTAACAACTGTCTCTAGTTCCAGTTCCAGGCAAACACCAAGGCAAATAAATAAATAAATAAATAAATAAATAAAGTTTAAAAAAAAAAAAAAAAAGAATCACACACTGGAGTTCAATGCGCCCAAATTTAGTCACCCATGAGACAGAAAAGTATACCCAGAAAGATCACAAATATGCCCATACAGCACACATGTACATCCAGGCAGTATACACACAGACGGATGGTTGGAGGGCCACAGATACATCCTTACCAATTGCTTGCACCATGCACAGCTGGGATGTGACAGGATGCATTTCTGGCAGGAAGGAGCTGGCTGGCAGGATCCAGACAGAGACAAGTCAGCATCCTCCCATTCTGTGGTCTCCTCTGAAGATGTGATCTTGGTTTGCGGCTCACTCTCACCTCCACACAGAACCAGCAGAAAAATGAGAACAGTTGATGAATCCACCATGGCCTGTAATCAGATATAAAGCAGACAGGAATGTGAGTCCTCGGGGAGGGCTGCACACTCTAGTCCTGTAAGTTACCCTGTGGTTGCCCTGCTGAACTTGACCCCAACTCCATATCTCTCCTCAGAGTTTCACATCCCTCTATGGAGTTTTCAAAACGATAGGAAGTGACGGGTGCCAGATTAGGGGAGGGATCTCAGAGACCTGTGTTCCCCTGTACAGACTTCAGGTTCCCAGGGTTAGCAGAACTACAGAGACAAATCAGTGGGCGCTAGGTGTTCTCCTGGTGCTCGCTCTCCCATCCTGGGCTCCATTCCTAGCACCCACATGGCATGCCAGCTCCCAACTTTCTGTAACTCCAGTTCCAGGGAATCCAATCCAGTCTTTGCCCTCCATGAGCATCAGGCACACATGTGGTGCACAGACATACACATAGTAAAAACATCCATAGTTATAAAATGAAAAAATAAAATAGTTTTTAAATGGAGGAGGGGATACATGCTGTTTTCTAGAGAACCCGAGTCTTATTTCCATCCTACTTCAGACAGATTACAACAACCTGTAACTTCATCTCTAGGGCATCTGACACTCCATGGACACCTGCACTCATGTACACGTACCCACACACTGCTCCATACACATGCATATTTTAAAAAATGCGGCACTGGGGCTGGAGAGATGGCTCAGCGGTTAAGAGCACCTTCTGCTCTTTCAGAGGACCCGGGTTCGATTCCCAGCACCCACATGGCAGCTAACAACTGTCTGTAGTTCCAGTTCCAGGCAAACACTAAGGCAAATAAATAAATAGTTTTAAAAAAAATAAAAAAAATAAAAAGGAAGGAGAGAAGGAGGGAAGGAAGGAAGGAGAGAAGGAGGGAGGGAAGGAGGGAGGGAAGGTAAGAAGGAAGGAGGTGAGGGGTTCTGGAACAGTAAAGACTAGACCCAGATCTCTTCACCAATATTCCAGGCTGAGGTGAAGATAGAACCAAATGGGAATCACCAGACTCTATCCCACCCAGATCCCTCACTAGCTCTATAGCCTGTCAATCATACCCCACCCCTACCCTCGGTCTCCACAGCTGTAAAGTGGAGGAGTTGAGTAGATAATCTGATTGGCCTTGAAGTCTGAATAAGCAAATGGAGAGTGGAAACCACAGGGGAGGGGACAGATGAGTGAGTGTGGTCAGGGAAGGGTGGTCCTGCACCGTGGACACAGTAGCCAGAAGAAGGATGGCTACTAAGAAGAAAGTCTTATTGATGTTGGATTTATACTTTATTATTACATCTGAGCAGCATGTGTGTGCCCGGTGCCTCTGGAGGACAGAAGAGACCATCAAATCTCCTTGAACTGAAGTTATAGATAGTGGTGAGCTGCTGTGGGAACCAAAGACAGGTCCCTGAGAAGAGCAAGTGCTCTTAACCAATGAGCCGGGTATTTTTAGTTTAGTTTTGTTTTGTGTTTTTTATACTTATCTGTTTAACGGGCAGTGAGAAGCATGCACATGTCACAGCCCGTGTGTGGAGGCCAAAGGACCACTTGTGAGATGGGTCACCAGGCTCAGCCACGGGTGTCTTTACTTACTAAGTGAGCTCTCCAGTTGTTTTCCTTTTTTATACATATTTATTTTTATTTTATGTGAATTGGTGTTTTGCCTGCATGTATAACTGTGTAAGGGTGTCAGATCTTGGAATTACAGACAGTTGTTAGCTGCCATGAGGATGCTGGGAATTGAACCCGGGTCCTCTGGAAGAGCAGACGGTTCTCTTAACCGCTAAGCCATCTCTCCAGCCCCCCAACCCGAAATTCTTAATTTAAAGTAGAGAATTTCCACATAAATTTCCATTGTATGGATAAATTAAGAAGTTATACAGACCTGTAATGTTACATTCAGTTATTTGGGGTCTAATGAATGTGGCACTATAGTACAGCTTTGCTTAGCATATTCAAATCTCTCATTTCTCTCTCTCTTTTTTTTTTTTAAAAAAAAAACTTTATTTATTTATTTATTTGCCTTGGTGTTTGCCTGGAACTGGAACTACAGACAGTTGTTAGCTGCCATGTGGGTGCTGGGAATCAAACCCGGGTCCTCTGGAAGAGCAGGTGGTGCTCTTAACCGCTGAGCCATCTCTTCAGCCCCCTCATTTCTCTTTTTTAAAGATTTATTTATTCATTATGTATACAACATTCTGCCTCAATGTATCCCTACACACCAGAAGATGGCACCAGATCTTATTTTAGATGGTTGTAAGCCACCATATGGTTGCTGGGAATTGAACTCAGGACCTCTAAAGAACAGCCAGTGCTCTTAATCTCTGAGCCATCCCTCCAGCCCCCAAATCTCTCATTTCAATTCTCAACTGCACATAGAAACTCAATAGTTTCTTTTTATCTTCATTTAAATTTTTTTAGTATATTTATTCTTTTTATTTTACAGACGTTTTCCCACATGTATATCTTTGCACTGCATGTGTGTTTATGCCCTTGAAGATCAGAAGAGGGCATAGGCCCCCTTGAAATCAGAGTTGTGGACGATTTTTAACCAAAATGTGGATGTTGGGAATCAAACCTGAGTCTTCTGAAAAAGCAACAAATGCTTTTAATCTTTGAGCCATCTCCCCAATCTCAAAAATGTAACAGTTTCTAATTGACTAGTATAATGACACAGAACGCATGTACTGGCCATGTCACATGTGTGCAGACAGATGACTCTCTAGAGTCCCTCTGGTAGATACATAGTATCAGCAGGCAGCCATCACTTATTTGCAACATTAGTTAAGTATTAACAACACAAGCTCCCTAGGGAATTATACTATGGTGTTCACATAGTCACCAGCATCCTACAAGAGCCTACCAGAAAGCATCCCATTCTCCTCAGGCTGGGTCCAGACTCAGGTACTGACACTCTACAGAGGGTCTGGGGAAGAGTGGAGTGCTGAGCTGTTGTATGCCCCATCCTGCTTACAACCCCTTGCGACCTCAGGTGGTGTATAGTATGTTACAGAGCTTCTGCTCTCAGGGAGAGGCTGACCCCAGGCTCAGCCTCAGTGAAACCTCAAACCTTCGTGCTTTTAGTGCTGTGGTCAGAGAGGCTAGATACTCTGCAGCAGAAAACTTAGGTGTGACTCATCTCATAGATGGGGCTCCAATGTCACCCCTGTTCCCAAGATAGAGCCCTCAAGTGGACTCATCTCTCCCAAAGGGGGCTCTAAATTCACACATGCCCCCCACCCTTCTCAATCACTCTCTTCTTCCTTCCTTGGCAATCCATCCATCTTGCATCTGTCTCTCCCCTTCCTATTATTTTTATACCACTCTGCTGTTTTCTATGCTTCTTTTTCTCTCTAGTTCTAATCAAAGATGGGAAGAACTTTCTACCTCAGCCCCCTTTTTGCAAAGAAAAACCTGAAATCAGTCCCCTAGCAAAGAGCCTACACACATGATGGGGTCCATTGATTAAAGCATCTTAAGCCTCTTGGCTGAAAAAAAAAAAAAAGATTGTTTTGAGACAAAATGATGTCCTGGAACTTGCTCTGTAGACCAGGCTGGCCTTGAACTCACAGAGATATGCCTGCCTCTGCTTTCCGAGTGCTGGGATTAAAGGCCTTGAGTCACCGTGCTTGGCCTTGACGAAATAATTTTTATTCCAATCTTGGATTTGGCCGTCTTTCTGCTATTCCCCATAATGACTCTCCATCAGAGGTATGTTTTGCCTGTTATGATTCCTTCCTTATGAATCTAAGTAAAAAAGTTTTTAGGTACGGAAGATCAAGTTTACCCAAGTGAACTATGAAGCCAGAACATCACTCAAGCTAGGTCAGTGAACTATGGTCCCAGCCCATAAATAATTAAGTTATTGGGGCTGGAGAGATGGCTCAGCAGTTAAGAGCACCGTCTGCTCTTCCAGAGGACCCGGGTTCAATTCCCAGCACCCACATGGCAGCTAACAACTGTCTGTAGTTCCAGTTCCAGGCAAACACCAAGGCAAATAAATAGATAAATAAAGTTAAAAAAAAGAATTAAAAAAATAATAATTAAGTTATGATTATGACTCTGGTTTGACAGTACTTAATCTATAACACAAACTTCAGTAGCACAGGAATGCGGAGCCTATGGCCAAGGTACCAAGTGGGAGAATCCCGGGCTGTGGAAAAAGTATGAAAACTGCAAGGAGAGCAGCCAGAGATTGGAGACCATGCTGGAGTAAGCTATGGCCCATGGAAATCACTCGCTTAAAGCATAGATATGTCTCCTTCCCTCCCTCAGGCTCCACTGGGGAAACTAAGGGGTGAACAGCAGGAGGCTGTGATATCAGAGAGAGAGATAACAGGGCTATAGAAATGCAGAAAGAGAGTTAGAATCTTTCTCAAGACTGGACAGGGCACTGGAGAGTCCAAGTCACAGCCTTCTTCCCAGGAGGTAGGGAACAGGTGGACCTGGATGAGAAGGGAAGGAGGGTGGGCTGGGCCCTGGAGGTACTCACAGGTGTTAGGAGCAGCCTTTCCTCTGGTAGCAGCAGCAGCCTTTGTGTACTGATCTAGAAGCTGTAGAGGAGGAAGTGACACGCCCTGGGGTGGGGTACGCTTGGAGGGTGGTAGATCTAGCAGATAGGAGTGGTCTGGGTAAAATGAAGGCCTAGAAGGAAGAGTCCCGTCTCCTGAGCATCCCTCCTGTGCTGAACTATTAAGGGTCACAAGAAGCACACAGATAGCACCCCCACCCATGCCCCAGTCTCATAGACACAGAGATTGAGGCTGGGAGACCAAGGAGAGACCAATTTTGCAAAATGTCACACAGATATCAAGGGGCTGGACTATAATTTATTTATTTATTTATTTTAAAAAACTTTATTTATTTATTTGCCTTGGTGTTTGCTTGGAACTGGAACTACAGACAGTTGTGCTGGGAATCGAACCCGGGTCCTCTGGAAGAGCAGACGGTGCTCTTAACTGCTGAGCCATCTCTCCCGCCCCCTGGACTATAATTTAAATCCACATCAGCCTCCCTCTAAAACTGATGATCTCTCCAGTCCTTATGGAGGAAGGAGCCAGACAGGAAGAAACATGAAAGCAAACGGTTCTCAAAAGCAGAGAACTGAGAAACCCAGAGATGACTAAAAAAAATAAAGCTCCATTCTATGCGTCCGCCTTGGTAACCACTAAACAGTTGTCTGTGACTCCAGTCCCTGGAAGATAAGTTCACAACAATCCTGACTCAGTGACACCTCCTCCCCACAATGTACAGCCACGACCATCTGCTTTGTTATGACATGACTGGTTTTTGTTTCTGTCACCTGCTTATGCAGACATTCAAGAACTATTTTGAGGTCCCCTTGACCACCAAATCATGGCAGAGCAAAGCAGCTCTTGGCTTGTTTGTGCAGATACTCAAGGTCTTGTGGTCTTCACCTTTAAAAATCCTTCCCTTACCCCACTTCGAGGGGCAGTCTCTAATTTGACTCAGAGATTGCTAATCCTGCTAACAGCATATGTAAATTAAACTAATTGTAATCTGGATTGAGTCAGGGGTCTCCTTCCAAAAATCGCAAACACCTAACAATGTCAGCTGCTTGGACTCTGGAGCCAACAGGTCTGACTTAAGATCCTGGCTTTCTTTCAGGAAGAAAAAACGCCTTAGCTGTATTCTTTAATCCAGCAATTCTGGATTAAAGAAGGTGAAAGGACCCTTTCACAGGGGTCGTCTAAGACCATCGAAGAATATAGGTATTTATATTACTATCCATAACAGTAGCAAAATTACAGTTATGAAGTAGGAATGGGAATAACTTATGGTTGGGGGTCACCACAGCATGAAGAACCATATTAAAGGGTCGCAGCATTGGGAAGGCTGAGGACCAGTGCTTTAAATCTTCCTCTCGATGTGATGCCTTTTCACCTGCACTTGTGGTGAGAATGAGAGGCTTTTTTTGTTTGCTTGTTTGAAGGTTTATTTATTATGTATTCTGCCTCCACTATGCCTGTGTGCCAGAAAAAAGCATCAGATCTCATAGATGGTTGTGAGCCTCCATGTGGTTGTTGAGAATTGAACTCAGGACCTAGAGGTTAAGACCAGAAGGTGCTTTTAACCTCTGAGCCATCTCTCCAGCCCCCGAGAATGAGAGGATTTCAGTCAATTGTTTACAAGACTTTCGGGCAAAATAAGAGAATGTGTATAGGGTGGGGATGCAGCTCCACGTTTGGATGTTTGCCTCGATTTCTAGGTCCCTAGGTCCAATCTCCATCACTCCATCACAGACACTATAAGTAGAAATGAGAAGTCTTAGGGGTAAGAAGTGGAGGCTTCATGAGACACAAGGTCTGGACAGTTAGCAAGCTAGAGAGAGACACCGGGCAAGGCTTAGATGTGCCATTGGGAGTCCAGAAGCCAGGATAGTAGTAGAGCCTGAGAGTGGGAAGGCAGAGTGCAGGATCCGCAGCCAGGGCCGAGGCAGGATAAAGCCTATATATATATATATATATATATATATATATATATATATATATCCTAATAAATAAATGTGTAAATACAAATGGAATTTTTTCCTGGCCCACAGCTGACTACTGAGATCACCGAAAGGAACCTGGAGCCTGTAGAGAAACCAGGACTAATGCCTTCCCTGCTGTAGTTCACAGAGCAAAAGTATTCCCATAGCGAGATGCTCTTGCAAGTGAAGCTGCTAGAAGAGACAAATGGCCTGGAGGGGCTCCTCTGGGTGAGCCTTAGCTGGCTCCAGGCTATGGGACAGCCAGACCTTGTGCCCTTCCCCCTCAACCAGTGGTTACCATGACAATGCCCTCTTTTCCTGGCCCTGTGGTTTCCTCTGAATCTTCTTTCACTTTCTTCTTCTGCTTTTCCCCTCCTCTTCTGGCCTCCCCAGTCCCACCCCCACCTCCTTCCCATATGCTCAGGTCACTGATGAAGACATCCAAGAGCAAGGTAAGCAAAAAAACTGTCCCAAGGCCGAGTGGGGGCCAAGGTAGAGGAAGGGTTAAGGAATGCAGGAGGTAGGGAGCATTAGGAAATAAAGTGACTGCAGGGCCTTAGGAGTGGGGGATCACTGGGTGAAGAGAAGCCTCAAATGAGTAAGTAGATCCTAAAATGATAGTGCACACACAGAGGATGTGAGAGCCCCCAAGAGCTAGTTCAGTTAGATACTGAGCCAGGAGTGGTGTCTTGGGCCTGTAATCCCAACATTCAGGAAGCTAGATTATTAGCTGGAGGCCAGTTTGAGATATAGTGAGACTTTGTGTCAAACAAATCAACACTAAGAACACTGTAACTGAGATGTGGGGCTGGATTTCTCTTCCAGGCCTGGAGGCAACTGCAAACCAAATGAAATTTCGGGAGGTCTCTGCCCAGAGCAAAGCATATACACACTTAGGCATCCTGAGCCCATTAGGTTCCTACCAAAGGTAAGAACTCAGTGGTGGCTTAGGGTAGGCCAAACATGTCCCTGCAGCTCCCAGCCCCCACCCCTGCTACTGTCACTGAATATATCTTGTTATTTTTCTTCGCTCCCCTAAGAAAATTATAAAGTCCAATAGCAGCTCCACTGACCTATCCAGCTCCTTCCCCAGGTGGGCAGGTCTCTTCCCTGTAGCGGGGAGCATTGGCCTAGAGGGAGCCACATTCCATGAGTTTCCATCACTTTATTTTGCAAAAATAGAAAACTCAGCAATATGCGATACAGCGGGGTGGGAGGGGAGATGTAAACAGAGGAGAGGGGACAGCACCCTGACCCCCCAGAGAAAAAGGGGAGCCTGCAGGAATCTTATTTGGCAGCTAAATACAAAGAGGTGGGGAGAAGAGTCACAGAGGCCCTGGGCTCCCCCTCCCAAGACCCCTGGAGGAAGGGGTCATTCCAGGGTGTAAACAAAAGCTAATAAATAAATAGAGGTTCCTCTGGGTCAGGGTGGGATCAGCTAAGCAGCATCTCCCCTCCCGGGCCAAGCTGCTCTGGGGGGGTTAGGGTAGAAGGCATTAGGAGAGGGATCCCTGGCCCCTCTGTAGTGTAGGAGGGTCCCTGCCTGATGGCTGAGATGGGGGCAGGAAGCCAAGGCACGACGAGACAGGGCTGAAAAGGGGCTTGTAAAATGGAGGGCCCAGGATGAGTGCTGTACCTCAGCAGGGAGGTACAGAAAGGGCTTCGCCCTCAGGCCCCACCCCAGAAATGCAGGGTCCAGCCTGCCCCTACACTAGGCAGGAGGGTGGGGCACAGGGGCAGTGTACATGGCAGATTCATCACACAGCATTAGGCACCCAGGGTAGGGCACAAGGGTGGGCTCAGCCCTCCTCGAGGGCCCCCCTTTTGGTCTCTAGTGTTCCTGTTTGCTCCCAGAGGCCCAAGCACCTGGCAGAGGAAGGGGCTGTGGGAATTGCAGGTTTCCTCCTGCCTGGAGAGCCTGGGGCCTGAATTCGAAAGGCAGTGCTGAGATTTTAGAGTCCAGACCCAGGCGCATCCCGTCTCTGGTTCTTCTGGTGGGTGCAGGGCAGTCCTCCAGGACTGTAGAGGGAGCCAGTTAGAACAGGACAGGGATGAACACAGGCATCCCTAGAAACTTTGGCAAAACAATGAGCTCGTGGGAAAGGTGGGGAGTGGGCAGGGCAGGTCCTCCCCTAGTCATTGGTGATGTCTAGGGAATGGTCAGTCTGCTGCCTGGAGCCCAGCCCCACAGTGGGGTAGGTCAGGGGCCTTGGTCAGGCTGGGGACTTTGGCCCCCTTTGCCCTGGCCCCCTGGCGCTTCATCCTCACTGGAAGCCTTAGGGTGGGGGCCAGGCTTCGAGGAGTCATCCTCAAACATTTCAGGGTTCTCCAGCATCTCTCGGATCAGAGGGGGCATCGGGCCTGGAATCTCCATCTTCAGGGTAATGGCCCTTTCTGCTCCTATGAAGAGAAGCAAACAGGTTTGAAAGGACAGAACACATGGGTAGAGGACCTGCCCTAAACTTCCTAGAATTGACTGCCCTGTGACTCACAACCCTCCAGGCTCAGACGCACCACTTCTTAGTACCTAGTTAGACATCTCTTTTCATGTAGTTCCCGGGTACCCTCACCTGAGCATTATCCAACCTGTTCTTATTTGTCTCATTCTTTGCCCGTTTCTAAGAGACAGGATCTTTTTTTTTTTTTTTTTTTTTTTTTTTTTTTTTAAAGATTTATTTATTTATTATGCATACAGTTTTGCAGAAGAGGGCACCAGACCTCATCATAGATGGTTGTGAGCCACCATGTGGTTTTGCTGGGAATTGAACTCAGGACCTTTGGAAGAACAGTCAGTGCTCTTAACCTCTGAGCCATCTCTCCAGCCCCGAGACAGGATCTTACTATGTAGCCCTAGCTGTCTTGGAACCTCTCCAGCCATCCTTGGGGTTAGAGATCAATGCCAAAGCATGAAGTCTTGCTCTGGCTAGCCTTGAACTTGAAGTCATTCCCCTGCCTCTGCCTCCTGTGTACTGGAATTCCAGGAAAACTGTACATACAAGCAGTGTTTGGAGTACCCTTCTTTTGGTTTTCTGTGCTCCATAAACCAAGCACAAAGTTCAACCTGCCTCTGCCATTAATGCTGACATTAAAGGCAAGCGCCACCAATGCCCAGCGTCCTTTCTTTTTTAAATTTATTTACTATGCATACAGTATACAGAAGAGGGCACCAGATGTCATCTTAGATGGTTGTGAGCCACCATGTGGTTGCTGGGAATTGAACTCAGGACCCCCCAGAAGAACAGTCAGTGCTCTTAACCTCTGAGCCATCTCTCCAGTCCAGCATCTTTTCAAAACTGCACAGTGGGTTAGTGAGATGGCTCAGTGAATATAATATGCTCACACAAGCACAAGCCTGATAGCCTGAGTTTGATCCAAGAACCTACATAAAGATGAAAGAGCCAACTCTACAGAGTTATCTTCTGACCTCCACACACACTATGGCACACACATCACACACACAATAATAAAATAATAAGTAAAAGGTTTTAGGGCCCATAATATAGTTAGGTAAATAAAGACATTTGTCACCAAGCCTGGCAATCCAAGGACCTACAATGTAGAACTGACTCTTGGGAGTTATCATACAATGATAAGAACAACACACCATATATATATATATATATATATATATATATATATATATATATATTAAATAAATGTTTAAAAAAATGGTTTGAAGACCACATTGCATGCAACTTTAGAGTCCCATGACAGCATAGCAGCCAGGTTCTAATGTCCAGGACTTTTTGGCTGTTTTAAGGCTGGTTCTTAATAACTTTTATAACAGTTAATGTTTATCTAATACTCATGATGTTTACAGGAACCCTTCTGAGCCAGCACTGCCCAAGGGAAGTCTCTGTGATGGAAATGTCCACACTAGCCTTGAACTCAAAGTAATCCTCCTGCCTCAGCCTCTCTAATGCTGAAATGACATGCATGAGCTACCACCCATCATACATGGCCCTATGACAGTCTCTTAATTCCAACCTCTAAGTGCATTGCGTAGTGAGTTCATCTAGTTCTTTATAATAAGCTTTTGAGGTAGGATTAGGGTTAGCACATATAGTTTTCAAACAGAAAAATAAGGAGGGCTGGGCTATCACTATGTATAGAGTATATGCAAAGCCCAGGGTTCCATCCCCAGCACACACACACACACACAGCAATCAAACAAACCAAAACAGAAAAGAATTTGTCCAAAATCTCCCCAAGAGGACAAAGTCAAGCTAGGGCTCCAAGGAGATCCCTGGGTTCTCAGTCTCTCTCTTCCTGCTTATACCTGTCCACCTGTGTGACTCAGGAGACCTGCAGATCTGGAAGTGGGGGCTGACTCATAACTAACCCTTGGTGCTGATGCCCCGGAGGTCGGTGATTTTCATAAGCATCCTTGGAAACATGTAGGGTTGGCTGGGTCTCCGTCGCCGGGCATAAAGCCGCAGGGCTTCCAGCAAGGGTTCCTGCAGCTTATCTACCTTCTCAGGCTCCTCCAGGTCCATGCGGTCTATATAAGTACAATGGAATGAGACAGGAAAGAACAGTGACAGGTGGCTGACCCCCCAACAAACCTCTTCTGAGGACCTCCGAGTCAGACTGTCTTATCAGCCCCTTCACGGTTGTCCCTGAGCCCTCCTGCTTATCTCCCCAGATGTAAGGCTTGCCTGTACTTTTAACCACTCAGCAAAAACCTTGCTCTGGCTTATCACTCCTACAAGATCCCCATCTCAGCACTGTAGCCAGGGTTTCTGAATTTCCTGGACTTTGCCTCCTTCTTTTGTCCTTAGGTTAGTTAGTCAGCAAGGACATACACCATCTGAGAAGTCTGTGGGATGGGGTCAGCGGTGACAATCCCAAGGGAAGAGAACCTTGCCCTTTCCCACCTGGTCAGAGCACCAGTGTGGACAAAGTGTGGTAGGAAAGGGAGCCCATGCAGACACCAGGGGGCGCCCCCGCACCTCCACAGATGAGGCAGATGGCACTGAGCAGCCCTGTCTCTGTGTCATCCATCTCCAGGGGCAGGAGCTGCCCAGCAAATGCAAAGACGAGGTCTGTAAGGGGTCCAAAGCCAGCATTGTGCATCTGGGTACGGTTCAGGGTCAGCCCATCTGAGAATGTCATGGTGTCTTGCTCTGGGGTATATCTTGTACAGATTCGAAGCATCTGGAGGTTGAGGATAAGGACAACAGTTAATGCTGCCCCCTGAGGAAGAGTTCCTTAGTAAGTTTGGTTCATAGTAAGTAAAGTAAAGGCAGAAGGGGTGGAACTCTTGGGATTGGAAGGGTGAGGTGAGGTAAACCAAAAGGCAAAGGCTAAGATAAAAAGATCCTGAGCAGAGGTGGCTGTGAAAAAGGCTCAAATTGATCCACAACTCATAGGCCTAACTCACTAGGATATCCAAGCAGGCAGCCTTGAGCAGAGTGATCTGGTCAGCAATGCTGAGTCCTGTAAAACCGGGCAACCGCTTAGCAAACTCTACGATCTTGATGATACATTTGGTGGCCAGCTCACTGAACTTGTCCCACAGCCCCAGGTCCAGCTGTACCCGATGATCTGCACTGGAGTTCTGCAGGGAGAAAAGAGGGGTTAGACCGTGAAGGCCCCCTTCCCCTGCTTTCCCCACTACAGCCCTGCCCATCCCTGAGGCACCCAGGCACCCTCACCCAGACTCTGCCAACTCCTCACCGTGGTGTACTTGCCCAGCTGGCAGAGTGAGGGGAAAGTCTCCTGGTGGGCTTTGCTGACCTTGGTGATGAGCTCTTCCAACTGCGGACTCAGTTCATAGCTGTCAGAGGGCCCCTCTTCCTTTACCTCTTTTCTCTTCTTGTTCCGATCGTTCCTCACAGCTTGGGGTTGGAGGCAAAGGGAGGAAGGGTCAGGACCCTCACAGTTATCTTCTGGATGTCTTGTCTCCTCTCGCTCTCACTAAACGTGCTCAGTTCTCAGTAAGAATCTGTATTTCTTCCTTAGACTCTGATTAGTGCCTTAATTTCCCTATCTCCTACATAAACTATTTCCAGGCTGGTTTGCCCCAGCCCCACCCAGGGCCTACAGCCATGCTCCCTCCCCAGGCCAATTCGGCTCCATCCTGCCCTTCCGGTTGCCCTGTAGGAGCTGGGGGTTGAGGGGGGGAGCAGGATATGCAGGCAGGATATCCACTTATAGCCTTGGCAGCACAATAGTGGGGGGGTGGGTGGAAAGGAGGGGCCAGCCTGGAGCCATCTCAGGATCTGTCCTGTGAAAGAACAGACCAGGACCAATCCTCCTGCTCCAACAGACAGAAGGAAGAAAAACCTTAGCGCCTAGGTTTCGGAAGAATGGTCAAGAGAGGAGAGAATGGTAAAGGGTGGTAGCCTACAGTTTGAATGAAGCCATCTAATAGGATTAGTCTTGGAGAAGAAAGCAGCTACAGGCCAGGTCTGAGTCAGGGAGGCTGGGGAGCGAGCGATGGACAGCAAAGACTACAGGATGGGACACGATGGAAGACGACATACCTTCCTTGGACATGCCCACTTCGAAACACTTTTGAAGCCGGCAGTACTGGCAGCGATTCCTGGTTACCTTGTTGATGATACAGTTTTTGTCACGGTGGCATGTATACACCATGTTTTTCTGGATGCTGCGTCTGAAGAAGCCCTGAATTTGGAAGCAGGAGTGTCGTTGAAAGAGCAGCTTGCAGGGAATACCAATACATCCAGGTGGCCCTAGGCCTGACCCAATCTGTTCTGTTTGTTTGTGTTGGGAGGAGTGCTGGAGAATGATTGAACCCAGGGCCTTCTTCATGCTAGCAAGCATAAGCTACAACCTCAGCACCTTACTGAATCTGTTAATCATCCATGCACAGAGCAGTCCCCTCATCCCAGATAAGCAAAACTCATGTGAACACACAGCACCTGGGTCCTCCATCTTTAAAGTATTTTTTCATTATATTTATTTATGTGTGTTGGGGGTGGAGGGTGCATGTGTACAGGGTGCAAGTAGAGATCAAAGTAGTTACTTTGATAGGTGGGCCCCTGGGATAAAATTCAGGTTGTCAGGATTGGCACTGAATACCTTTTCCTACTAAACCATCTAAAGGGAAGGGTGCCCTCTACTCAACGTTGTTTTGGTAAAAGAGACTCTTTTATATGTTGCTGAGGTTTCTTTCATGTATGCTAAGGAAGCACTTTACCTACTGGGCTACATTATCCCCCACACACACCTTATGTCCCCATCTCTGGTGACTCTTGGATGCTCAATCCACCCACGCTCCCCAGCACATACACACCTTGCAGCCTTCACATGAGCTGACCCCATAATGGTAGCCGGAGGACTTGTCATTACATACGAAGCATGGCTTATAGACCCGAGGAGGTGGTGGAGGGGAAGGAGAGCTGGGTACCATTTCCTCTGAGCTAGTGCTCTGTGTCTCCACAGCTAGGGGGAAAACCAGCATGAGAAGGTCAGCAGCAGCATCCTCATCTTTCCTTGAACCTGCTGGTGACATCTGTTGCCACCACTGTGCAGAAGCCTTTACTTAGTAGGTACTCCCCCCAGAAAACCCAGCACCCACTGTCACCGAGGCTTGGCATTTCAGACTCCTACCTCCCACCCACTGCGAGCCCCCACCTAGCCAACTCTTTCTACATTAATGCTCATTTCCCCAAATTCCAGACCAAGGCCAAGCTAGAGCAATGGCTGGTCTTCCAGAGGGCCCGAGTTCAATTCCCAGTGCCCACATGGAAGCTCACAACTATCTATAATCGCTTTTCTGGGTTGCAGGGGACCCAACACCAAAGCACATAAAATAAAAAAGTTTTAAAAAATGCATATAGACAAAAGACTCATGCACTTAAAAAAAAAAAAAAGGTAGAGATTGGTTGGAAGGGCTCACACTCTCTGTCACTCTGGTAACCCTGAGTTCCACCATCCTCAGCCTCTGGGAGCAATTGGGGGGTAGGCAGCAGGTGTGAGGGCCAACGGGGCAGTTGCAGACCACCTACAGCTGGCACCTGGCTGAATGACTTAATTCATTTAATTCAGTCAGAAGGGGAAGCAATCCCAGAAGTTTAAATGGCTCAGTTTCACACAGGCAGCTGACAGTGGAGCCCGTCTCTCAGGCCCTCTGACCAGAGCTAAGTGGCCTTTAATGAAAGAAGCTGGAGAGAGACAGGTATTTGCTCAGATCCTTAGGTCTAGGAGCAGTTTGGGGTGAGCAGAGAATCAGGTGACGCAGAGTAAACAGAGCGGGGGAAGGGAGCTATCCCAGACCCTTTCCTGAGACAGACCTGACTGAACTGCCTCAGAAAACAGCAATTGTAGTTTGTAAGGAGTCTCTCAGCCTAGGCTTAGAGTAGGGGTAACCCACACTTTATAGAGGAGGCTGTTAGGTACATGTCACAGGCTCTTGTGAGTGTGGGGCTCATCCTCAGAGGCTCAGGACATTTGAAAATTACTCCAAATGCAGGACCTGTTACCCACATTTGGAAGGCCCAAGTGACTGGAAGATTTCTGCAGGCCCTCAGGGCCCTTTGAGACCACCTCCTATACATGTCCTTTCTCTCATACTATGTAGCCCACCTGGACACAAGTCCAATCTACCAAAGGCATGAGAGGGAGGCCCCCAAAAAGCTGGGGTACCAGACCAGCTCTAACCACCTTTCGGATAGGGAAGCCCTTATCCCTACCCCCACATCTCAATTAGCATAAGAATCTTGCTGGAGTTAGATTCCCCCTTGAAAGGGGGGCTGGGAGTTTATTCAAGACTGGGGGCGGGGCTGCCTATCTAGTGGGTGCTGAGAGGCATGGGAAAGACTGGAATGCCTTTCAGGTCCTCACTCCTTCGGTCCATCCTAGGGACCCCAGGGCATGTGCCTTGCCCTCAGGCCTGTGCCTAGGGTGGTACTCTCGCCTGCACTGAGGCCCTCCCTGCCCACAGAGCACTACCCATTTCCTCATTTCCTCTCTTGCGCAAGGCCTGGGTGCGGTCAGACTGGCATGGGGTAGCGCCAGCCAATTATAAGACGGCAGGCCCAGGAGAGCCTGCCCTTGGGTAGCTTTTCCCATTCTAGTGGCACTGACACCCGTTCTTGACACCCCTGTATCCTAAAGTGCAGTCCACTGGCTCTGAAGTCACTGTGGGTGGAGGGAAGTAAAATACAAACAGGGTCTTCTGGGATACTGGGTGATTCCCCCTTTTCAACCCCAGCTGAGATGGGATGCTGTTCCTGGGCTGGGAAGGGGCCCCTGCCGAGGAGGAGGGGGGTGGGCTCTGGGGTTTTCTCCTTTTAAAGCCCAAATTGCTGAAATTGAGGAAATTCCTGGCCAGGCTGAGCGGAGCTTCAAACAAACTCTTTATAACCGGCTGTAAATGCTCCCAGCTGCGAGGCCCGGAGCTGAGAGCTGCCTGGATTCACAATCTAGCAAATATCTCCACGAAGACACACACTTTTGTAGGGCCAACATCACACAGACCCAAAAGCAGACAGACAGACTGACTGTGGGCTCCTTAGCTGAGGCCAGCTAGATCTCTAAACAGAGGAACTCACAGACATCAGGCCACACTTACTTCATGTAGGTGGATCACACCCAACACCCAACAGTGGGCTTACACATTTACAAGCCAACCACCATAGAAACACCACAGTCAGCCAGCATAACACCAGGACACCTAAGTCCCATCCAGCTCTACTATAAACTGCTTTCTTCTCTGTGAGTGTGCCCAGAAGTCTACTGATGGTTTTGTGTGCCCACCAAGACCCTACTGGCCAAACTTACTGACTCAAACTAAAATGCAAAAACACTGAGCCACCAAGCCCAAAAGGTCTCTACAGGTCTAAATGGTCCCTGCCCAGGGCCCCTGTGGCCAACCCTCACCCTAAGATATCACTACCACAAATGCCAACCAATGTGCCCAATTCCCCATTATTGGGTATGACAAAGTTAAGAATTCACAGAAATTTGGTGCAATGTATTAGTACCATATTTCCCCATCCTTCAAATAGCACTATTCAGTTCTTATCCCACCCAACTCCAATACTGTCTCCTGTCTGCTACCTCCCTTTTCCACTATCCTGGTTGTTAAATCTGAGCAGCTCTGCCCTGGGAGAAGAAAAAAAAAAAAAAATCTGAACTTGTAAACAGCGTTGCTGAGTGCCAAGGAGCGAGGCGCGTTGGCGGGGGCTCAGTGACCCGGAGTGCGCACTCCCCCAGCGCCAGCCACCCCGCCCGCTGCCCGCCCCTTCCCAGAGAGCCCCCGAGCCTAGGTCTGCAGTCATCCGTACTCCGGCTGTGAGCGCAGTGCCAACCCCCAGATTTACTGGGAGGGGGTGTTCCAGGCTCCTCTCCCAGCCCCTTCTCATAGCCCACCCCCGCCAGGCACTGTGGCCCAGGCTTCAAAGCTGCTTCTCATCTGGACTTTATTTTTACTGCCTCTCAGTCCCCAGCTTTTTATTACCGCTCTGGAAAGGGGTTTCAGGGCCCCATGCCTGGCATCTCCCATTACAGAGAAGGCAAAGATGGATATTTGGGGGCCTTATGATTGTTCTCCCCTCCCGGCTGTCACTTCCAGACCACCCCCACTTCATACACTTGGCTTTAAACTTTTCTGCAAAGGTCGTGTGTTGGAGCCATAGGAGAAAAGTCATCTGTCAAGACAACCGAATACACACTTCCAGTTTTTTGTTTGTTTGTTTTAATGAGGATAAACACAGAATCCAGCTTTCTCGCTCTTCTGTGCACACCCCTTGTACACCACAAGCAGAACACACACAGGATGCTCTCTTAGAAGACAGCACTTTCCAAACCGCCCCCGCAGCCACGCAAGGCACACGCCCTCCGGACCTCACGCCACAAACATCCCCACACTGGGCCACGCACATCTGCCAACCTAGGCGTGAAGGGTGACAGTGGATAGAGAGAGACCCCCCCCCAACTCCATACCCACATCAGACCCTTGGCAAAGGTTTGCACAAGCCAGGGATTCACGGCACTGCGATTTTTTTTTTTTAATTGTCCCAACTTCCAGCATGAACTTTATAAACGCCACTCACGGTCCTGAATGCCATAGCCCTCCGAGACTAAGGACTTGAGGACACACTAGCAACATACATCGGTCTCTCCTATCCTCAGGAACTCGGGAGTGGCATAAACCAAAGCACTAGCTAAATACCCACCATAAAAAACCGTACACAACTCCAAACACTACAGCACTCACGCAAAGGGGACAGACTCTGACTGAGGCCCTCCTGTTTAAAGGGCCAGTACCTCACATTAGAAAAGGCCAGAATACCACTAGCACCCTAGTCCCAAACTTTACATACGGAAATAGTAAGCACTAGCTTCTCGCGCACCAAATACCCGACCCCCGAACTCCAATACCTACATTGTAGACTGGCAGGTTGCGCCCAGGCAAAAGACTCCAGTCCGGCGAAACAGGAGCTGCCAGTGGTTCTGCGTAGCAAGCCGGCCCCGGGCCCCGCGGCCCCATACAGCCGTCGCGGACCCGGGGCAAACGATTCCATAAAGTCATACATCGCGACCCGGCTTGGAGAGAAACTGGGTGCTAGAATACCAAGGACCCGCAGCCCATTCCCCCTCCTCCCCCCGCAGCGCCCTGCTCCTGGAGGGGGGAGGAGGAGGGCTAGCATAGGGCGCTGAGATGCATGGGGGGTAAAGGGTGGGCGGGGAAGAGAGGGATCCCCAGCAAGGGAAAGGGATTGGGCGGGGCGCGAAGGCGAAGCTGCAGCTTCTGCCTCCGTCTGGCTCACTTAGGGTGCCTGGGCAGCTAGCACTGTGGAGACCTTTTGTAAAAGCAGAGCCTGGAGGGATGGGGGTGGGGCTTGGAGAGCGAAGGAGGCCGGGCACCAAGATGAGCACATACACATTCACATACGTCTACTCGCTGCGCAGCGCACGCGCTGGCTTAGACATACATCTGTGCATGCATTTATTTGAGCAGACAACACAAATTTGCAAATGTGCAATAGTGCACAAGCATATCTCACCCACATAAATTCATAGGTGCCCGAATTTGTGCAAATACACCTGGCTCAGGTTTAAAATGCTTGCAATCATGTTCTCGCCACAGTCTGAAGGTTTTGCACGCATTTGCACTTAGGCGCGTGCCCAGTGGATTGGGGGGCAGGAGTGGAGGAACCAAATGCACGCATTTCCTTTCACAGCGTCTTCCCCCTTCCTTCAACCCTTTCTTCTGCATACAAGTCAACACAAGCAAGGGTGTTAAGGATGACTGCGTAGAGGGGAACCTTGAAATGCCCGGCGCGCCGCTGCTCTCCAGAGCCAGAGGACTTGCGTTACCTCCACCCCCCTCATTCCCAGGCCGGACTCTTCCTTCTCCCTCCGTGCGCGCGCGCGCGCGCTTCGGAGCAGAACACTACATTCCTGCGGCTCAGCGCGCGCTGCCGCCTCCTTCCTTCCCGTTCTTCCCACCCCCGGTCCAAGGGCCAGAGCGCGTTCCCGCGGTGAACTCTCCGGGAACCCCCCTCGGGGCGGGTGGCCGGGCGCGCTCACCTCCTCCTGACCCGGCCCCGCCCCACCCCGCCCAGGCCGTCGCCAGCTCCGCAGCGGAGTCCCGTCCCCCCCCCTGCCCGCCCCCTCCTAGCGGAGAGTCTACCCCTCCTAGCTCCGGCTATCCTTCCTCTGCTGAGGGTTGGGCCGCCTCCCTCCAAGTCCCCGAAGCTCTATCCCGCGACTGACACTCCCAAAGTGCCTCGACTGCCTGCCTCCCTTAATGCCCTCTCCCAGAACCTGACTTCACTTTTGGAGCACAAAACTACCCGCTAAACTGTCCCTACAGTACCAAACTGCGATTCAGACAAAACTGCTCCCCCTCTTCCAATGACAACCGCCCCTACCCCGAGTTTCCGATGTACTAAAGGACCTCCTTCGCAGTAACTGCCTTGCTGGTCACTCACTGCTCAGGGTCACTTCTACCCCATCATAGCTGCCCCCCTTCATCAGTGCCACCTCGAATGCCCCCCTGGGCGCCCTTGCCGGGAGCAGAGGGTAAGGATTAGCCACGTCAGAAGTTTGCCCTTGCCAGGCAGCCTGGAATCGGGGACCCTGGCCCTGGGACAACGCCAGTGGCAGTGACTCCCGGAAACCGCCCCCTCCCCCGCGCCCCGCCCGCCGGCCGCCCGACCGCCCGACCGCCCGGCGGGCCGGCCCAGCCGGCTCTGTCAGCGCCGCTCACACGGGGAGCGCCCGGGAGCGGGAGCAGCGCCTGGCCCGACCCCTTCCCCCGCCCGGCGGCTGTGGCTGAGCCAGGGCGGGGCGCACTTTTCTAAGAATCTGCTGTACCGAGTCGGGGTCGCACTGGGGTGCTGAGAGAGTGGGGCGCCTATTGGAAGAATAAAAAGCAGGAAGGGGTGCCAGAGGAGGGGGGGGACGGGCAGGGCTCGGGAGGACTGCCTAAAATGTGGATGGCGATGGTGGGCTGGGGTGGACGGGCAAACTGGGAGTTTGCAGCAGGAATGAAGCGGAAGACAAGATCTTTCCAACCTAGTGTGAACTTTCCCTTCTTGACCCAACCCTAACACTCCATTTCCGAATCCAACCGCTACCCCCCAAGAAAAAAGAGGAATAAGTGCCTAAATTGGAGTAGAGCCAGCAGGAAAAAAGTAGAAAAAGACTAGCCCCCCCCCCCAAAAAAAAGACCTTGAGGAATCAACTCTGTAAGTTCCCCTTCCCCCTCCGAAATCTGAAAGGTCCCAATTAAGTCAGGCCTGCCTGGTTGGTAATTAGAACCAGAAGTGGCCAGGCCACAGGGAGGGGGTTGGGAGAAGGGCACAAGGGTGGGGGGAGGGCTCCAGGAAGCCATGAGTTTTCAAAAGCCCCCCCTTTCTCTTCAGTAGATGCACCCCACTCCTCGTCACTCCATCTGTGTGCTTCCTGGGAAAGGGGGTCTTAGGGCCAGACATTTGAGTATCAGACCAACACATGCCATCAGCCTCAGCCCCATTCAAGACAGTACAGCCTTAGACTGAAAACAAAATGCAAAATGGGGGGATCTTAGTGCCCCTTTTTTTCCCCAAAGCGCCCCCCCCCGCCCTTATTGCAGCAATTAGACACATTAGCCTTCTAGCATTTCATGGGAACCAGATGTTCCCCCGCCAGCCTTGGTGGGGGTACAAAGGGGGGGGCTGGTGCCTGACTCACCCCTTTGCCTATGATCCCCACCACTAGGGTGCACCCCCCTCCTGGCTAAATCCACGAAAAGCTATGGTCCCAGGGGCAAAGAATGTGCCCCTCCCCCACGGGGAAGGCCAATAGCGCTCAAGCTTCCAACCTGGTCACCCCTCTACCGGTCCTTGGCAAAGATTGAGTTTGGCCAGGACTAGATTTGGGGAGCAGAACAGCTAAATCGTCTCTTTTTCCATCTCGCCACCTCCAGATGAGATTTGAGGACCACTGGCTTGGCATTCCTCTTGCTAATTCTTCCAAAACCTCACTCTTAACCCTAACCCTAACTGATTTCAAACTGATGTAGCCCCCCCCCCAACAGGGTAAGTCCTAAAGGACAGATCCCACCTGAAGCGCGCTAGGAGGGGGTCTTCACAAGGGATGGAGGGGGTAGCAGAGGGAGGTGTGAAAGACGGGGAAAGGCCCAAAGTAAGGACATAGAGGAGCTCTTGGCTGGATGGGGGCTGGGACAGGGTAGGGGGCCCGGAGAGGGGGGTGCCGCCTGGGCCCCAGCAGCGGCGGCAAGCTCGGCTCCCCGCGCCGGAGAGGTTTCCTGTTGCAATCAAAGCCCCGTTTGTGTCGGCCTGGAGCTGGAGCCGAAGGAGGAGAGACTGGGAGGGGAGGGGAAAGAGGCAGCCACTGTTTTTTTTTTTTTTTTTTTTTCCTGGAGGAGTCCTCGCTGCCCGCCAGCTTGCCACCTTCAACTGCCACGGCTTGTTTTTCTCCCCCAGTGCCTGGGCCCTCTCTGGGTCTGCACCTGCATAGCTGCCCCTCCAACTTAGGTCTGGGCATCTCCAGTTTAAACAGTATTCCTTTTCTCTTTGTGCTAGCCTGCCTCCGGTGTCCCCAAGTAACTTAGTATGGTGGAGCTTGGGCTCCCTGCCCCACAGACACCGTCCCCACTGCCATGGCAATTATTACCACAATATGTGAAGGACAAACTAGACCACAATATCCCTGCTCTGCCTGTGCACCCCCTATCCCTGTAGTTTTGAAAAGCAAATATACATCAGTGTTCATCAGAGATACAGACACGCAGGTGCGCATGCTCATACCTCCCCTCTGTTTTCCATGCACACAGGTCTATGCTTGCCTAGCTCAGCAGCACAAGTTCCCCTCCTCCCCAGGAGAGCCCTAAGAAGTGGAACAAGAATTCTCAACAAGGTTATCCCTAAGGTGCTAGGGACTGGTTCTTCAGTAAGATCCAAAAACCAGCCCCCCCCCCAAAAAAAAAAGAAGCTCCATGTCTCTTTTTAAACCATCCTTTCTTATTCTATGGGAGAGAGAGGGTTGCATGAGAAAATGTAATGAGAGACAGAGTCAAGGTGAGTGTAGGTGTGGCATCGAATGTATGACTCTAATCCACCCCTCCCATGTACGCTAGATCATCACAGCCAAAAGGGGACAGCACATCAAAGAAAATGAGGTGGCACTCTCATCCTCTGGCCAGTTACTCTGTCACCAAGGGAGGTTCCCTACACTCCAGGATTCCTTCCTCTCTTCTGCACTAGGAGCTGAATGCCCCACCCCAAGCAAACTGTCTGGACCCAAGCCTTCCCCTCCTCCCCACCCCACCTGCTACCTCCATGCCCGGGCCTGTCCCTTGTATGCTAGTTTGCCGCACCCTCTACAAACTGCCTTCCCTGGTACTGGTTCTCCTGTGGGATTTCTCTTTCAGTTCCCATCCTTGAGGGCAACCTTTGAGGATGGAGCTCAGCCTGGCACTTTCTCCTTCCTTGATCTCACTTTGAACCCTGACCTCCATCTCCACGTCTCCAGAATACAACGGTACAAGGAGAATTTCACTAGGTCCTGGCCATGTCTCTGTGTCTCCTCCTACTACCACTGACTTTTCTCATTTTCACTCCAGGCTCCCCAAGTTACCTCCCACAGAACCTGGGAAGATCAAGTCCCAAGAGATTAAATCGTATGATTCTTTGCAAGAAATAGATTTATGCTAGATGAGGCTTATTTCCATTCCCTGGTGCACAACAATGGAATGACATTGAGAAAGAGAAATCTAGCTGAAATTTCACAAAAAAAAAAAAAAATAGTTCTGTACTTTTTCACTCACCCTGCATGTCATATTGTAACCTCTGTTGAACTACAGCCATGCACAGGCAGTCCCCACCAAACACCAGAGCCCTACTAAATGCCTCCTGATTCTTCACACTGACTGTTGCATACACTGAAAGTCTGTGTGTGAGCCATCTCATCCATGCTGCACACACTAACTGCACAGGGTCTAGGAGACAAACAGGCACACTCTTCCCAGTGGAGCTACCAGCCAAGTGTGGTCACCCCTATACCCAAAGTATCCCCCCAATCAGGCAACACCCCTCCTCTCTTACGAGCTTCAGAGCTATTTGGGGTTTTTGTTTTGTTTTGTTTTGTTTTGAGACAGGGTTTCTCTGTGTAGCCCTGGCTGTCCTGGAACTCACTTTGCAGAGCAGGCTGGCCCCAAACTCAAAGCTCCCTTAACTCTACCTCCCAAGTGCTGAGATTAAAGGTGTGAGCCACCTTGCCAAGCTAAAGAATGTATCTTTGTCTTTTTCTCTCCTGTAAAGTTTCACTTCACCTCTTTACACTTCTGTCAGAGTATACACAGACCCCTACGCCAGAAACTAGAGGCCAAGGCACTCCATTCCATCCCACCTCCTACCTGTCTTGGCCTGGCCAGGAGGGACCTTCACCAAGTGGGTAAAGAGGGGTCCCAGAGAGAGAAATGAGGCTCAGGCTCAGGCCTTACAATCTGTCAGCATTCAAAGGCTTAAAGCAAAGAGGAGAAGCCTGGGAACAAGTAGAGATCCGCACAGTGTATGGGCACTATTCCAGACCTGGAGGGAGCGAACAAGTCCAGGACCATGTGGCCAAGGAGAAGGATGCTTCTGGAGCATCCCTAGTTTTTTGGTTTTTTTTGTTTTTTTTTTTTTTTTTTTTTTTTTTTTTTTTTTGTGGACCAAAGCCACCTCTTGAGGACTATTTCTGTCTTCTTCAGAACCTGAAGAACGTTTCCAGCCCCACACAGCTTTAGGCTCTTGGCACTAAGTTCCTTTCCTATTTGTAGCCTCAGAACTGCCGGCCACCTTTCCCTCTTTATCACATGTTATCTAGTCCCCTGTCTGTCTCCCTGCACCTCCCAACAGCTTGCATCCTTGCAGGACACCAGATTCACCCTCAGGTGTTCACACAAACACCTTCCCTTCCGCTAGCTGTATAACAGAGGACTTTTAGATTCACAGGCAGTTCCATAGCCCACTCTACTTGGAAATCGTATTTGAACAGAACTCTCATTCATAGGTACTACCCTCAAAACACATCCATCTCCACCCCACTCCCCTTTTCCCATACACACCATCATTCCATTAGACCAAAATTCCGTTCCCTGCCCACCTTTCCAACAAAGGTGTCCATTTTCTGTATCATCCCCTACCCATTTGCCCTCATTTCCCAAGACCCCTGAGACTCACACAGAGAGGCCATCTCCTTGGGGAGGTCAGGCTGGCCCAGGCCTCGGAAGCTAGGGCTCAGCATTTCAAATGGTGGTGACCCTCTGAGAGCCCCTGGAAAGGCGAAGGGGAAACCTGCTCCTGGGTAACCAGATCCAGGCCCCAGGGCACCAGTTGCAAAGAGTCGCTCCTTATTGGTGGCCATGGCAGCTGCTGTGTGGGAATCCCTTGGAATCTGCAGTGGGCGGGGGTGGTCTTCAGCTGCAGCCCCCGCCCATGCCCACTGCCCTGGCCTGGGAGGCTCCGTGCCCACCCTGGCTGGCCTGCCCACTGGATCTCCAAGGGTCCTAGGAAAAAAGAAAGAAAAAGATAAGACAACACTTACTCCGAGGCCCAACTTCCCTCAGTTGGCTCTTTATTAACCTGACTTGAGCACTTGCAGTATCACAGAGTGGGTAGGGCAGAAAGTGGTAAAGATTCTATAAAATTCGTCCCCAGGTGATGGTGGCACATGCCTTTAACCTCAGAGCTTGGGAGATAGATGCAGGCATATCTCAATAAATTCAAGGCCAGAACTGTGACACAAAGAAATTCTGTCTCCAAAAACACAGAAAGAGAAAGAGAGAATGATTTTCTTCAATTCTCACATTTGTACTATGAAGAAGAAATTACTATGACTCCCATTTTACAGCTGAGAAAACTAAGATTTAGTGACTGGCTTAAGGTCATTTGGCTTTAAACGGTGGCGCTAAGATTCAAACACTCTGGGGCTGGGGGGGTTATAGCTCAGGGGTGGATCCACTTGCGTAGGATGTAGCCAGTGCAAGATCTTGGGTTTGATACCCAGCATGAGAAGAGAGAGAGAGAAAAAAAATCAAGCTGAATATGGATATACAGACCTTTAACAGTAATAGTTTTTATCTCAACTCTGGTGAGGCAGAGGCAGGTAGATCTCTCTGAGTTTGAGATAAGATATTGCCTCAAAATAAATGAATAGCTGGGTGGTGGTAGCACACATCTTTAATCTCAGCACTCAGAGGAAGAGGAAACCAGATCTCTGTGAGTTCAAAGCCAGCCTGGTCTACAGGGCAAGTTCTGGGACAGCAAGGACTGTTACACAGAGAAACCCTGTCTCTAAAACCAAAATTAAACAAACAAACAAAAAGTAAATAAACAGAAGAAGATAAATCAAACTCTACTACCTTGGTAGTAACAAGCCAAAATCTCTGCTGTGACTTCCTGATTCCTGTACCGATTTCAATGGTCACACACAAATTACCTGAATGGATGTCCCCACTTCCTGGCTGTGGAACCTGGGAGGAGCTATTTTAATGTCCCTGTGCCTCAGTTTCCCGATCTACCATGTGAGAATGATAGGGCCCACTGTTGGTAAGGTTGTTGGGAGGATTCAATAACTCATCATGCACAGTGTTTTGGATAAAGTAGGGCACGTGTTAAATGCTATGTCAGTATTTCATACTTTGTTCTACTTCCTGCATGCCTCTTTTAATTATCATTTCCTTTCTCTGTCTTCCTAAATACTCCTGTTTCCCCTCCCAACTCTTTCTCTGTCACCAATCACCCACACTCCCTAGGCCCTCGATATTCTCTTTTTCAAATCGGGGATGCTGGTGGGACTCTGCTATGGGATAAGGGTGATACCAGAAAGCCCCTCCTGTCCTGACTTCACATTGCTGCCCTTCTTTCTCTAGGCTTTTAGAAAACTCTCCCTACACCCTTTCTTTCCTCAAATGTAGCTTCTCCCTACCCCTAAAATTTTTAACCTGGACCCAGGAAAAGAAAAAAGAAGTCTAAAAGAAAGGAAAATAGTGGGCTGGCCTGTGGCTCCCACCATAAGGCTAAGGGGAAGGAGCTCCTGAGGATCTCAGGAACCATCCACCATGTAAGTTCATGGGCAGATGAAGAAGGCAGAGGATCACAGCATGGGCATCCCACACACAGGTAGGCCACAGGCATCACTGCATGTCTCTCCATTAGTAATTATTTCTAGGATCGACATCTCTGACTGTTTCTTTGTACTTCTCTGTTTTTTCCTTCTTCTCTCTTTCCTCTCCCTCGGCCTCCAAACTCCTAGGAATAAACTATCATCGATAGTTACAAGAACTCAAACCCTAACAACATCACCCTTTACTCAGCTCCCATGTGTAAAGGAGCCTCTATTCCTCATTAGGTACCACCCATAGGCCCCCCTCCAGGACCCTCCAATTCTTTACCCCAATGTACTCTAGAGTCCTAAAGTATTAACTCTTGAGTCTCTAGGACCTTTTCCTTCCCTAGTCCATGAGGTCCTTATCCCAAGTTAAACTCTGGTGGAGCCAGGAGTCCAGGGCCCCTAAGGCCCCTGGGCCATAGCTCAACAGGCTGGGCTACATTCCAGGTGGATTAACCCCTCCAATGCCAAGAGTAATGGATTAGTAGAACACACACCCCCAACCCAATATTGTCCCCAGATACTGCATAGACCGGGTACAGGTTCTCTGTTCCAGCTATCTTTGTTTTACATCTTACCTACAGATGACAAACAAGACCTCTAGGAGGTACCAGGGAGGGATGCTTGGCTACCCTTCCTCCCCTCTCACCAAG
This sequence comes from Sigmodon hispidus, assembly GCA_004025045.1. Lineage (NCBI taxonomy): Eukaryota > Metazoa > Chordata > Mammalia > Rodentia > Cricetidae > Sigmodon > Sigmodon hispidus. Next base: position 120,180 of record PVIH01003986.1, on the reverse strand, counting down.
GATACTGTCAGTTAAGCAAAGCACAAGCCAACTCTCCCCCGGCTTTCCTCCGAAACTGCCTGGGAGGGGAGACTTGGAAATAAAGAAGATGGAAGGCAGCAAAGAGTCCGCTCTCCTAGGTCTAGTCTCTCTGGGAAGACGGTGCGTGGTGCACACATCAGTCCCAGGTAGAAGAAGGCAGCAAGGAACTGAAGACACTGCAGAGTGAAAGAAAACCCTAGTCCAGGGCCTTAACTGTGTGGGTTCTTTGGGGAACCTGCAGAAGACAGAACACATTCCTCTTCCCAGGATGCCACCTCAGATGGTGAGGCCTAAAAGGCGGGGCAGCTGACTTAGGGAAAGGGTTCTTACAAAGCTGCTTCTCTTAGAGATGAGGTGGAGCTCAAGGGAGGGCATGGATGAAGGGGGCTGCCGGATGGAGGGGGGCGTCTCCCTGCTGCCATGCCCGCTCCACAGCCTGGAACAAAGCTGCTCTTGTCAGCTGCTCTCCACCCGCTGCCCCCCTCCCCTCTGTATAAACACGACCACCTTTTTCCATGACCCCATCTCCAGAATGGGCGGAGAACCCAGGCATCCTATGCTCTAGCTTGAGCCCCTAGCCCGCTCTCCGGGAGGCAGCAATTGGGCCTAGGTTTCCTGGCTCCCTGCCATTGTTGGGGGAGTCTAGACCCTTGATTCCTACCTCTCATTCTCAGGTACCCTCCCTCTAACACACTGGCCCCAGGGAGGGGCAGTACCCAGGAGGCAGGCAGGCAATGCCAGTGGAATGTGTGTGGGCATCAGAGGGCACGGGCAGGGTGGGGCAGAGGGGGGAACTGGAGGTGCCAGTTAGGTGGCTTTCTGAGCCAGAGGTGGGGGTGTGCCGGGGTTGCAGGGGGCGTGTCCTGTACTGCTTAGCAGCTCTAAGCCACTCTGTGTGTGTGTGTGTGTGTGTGTGTGTGTGTGTGTGTGTTTGGGATACCCAAGCTTTGGGCACCCTGGACACACACACACACTCCTTAGCCTCCTCCAAGTCTTCTTCTTACTCATGATGGCTGTGTCAACTCAGTATGTGAAGAATGACCATAAGGAGCCTCCTCAGCCTTTGTAGATTCCAACTAGAGCCTGGGATTCCAACTGCCTGAGGCTGGAGTTCTACAAGAGGACTTTATCTGAGAATTTTGTCCTGGACAAAATTCATGGGTGTCCTCAGACATCCATGCTGGCCCTCCCCCATGACCACCAACTGAGCATATCCTTACCTGATGGCCTCTGCAGAGATTCCCTCCTACATGCTGGGCCAGGTTGAGGTGAGGGGACCTGGAGGAAACAAGACTCTCTCTGTCAGTGGCACTCCAGGACTAGGGCTCCTGATCCTGTCCTAGGGTTCTAATTTCTCTTTGTTCCATTGGGGTTTGCCTCTAGAATAGTCAGAAGAGCCAATCCCCACCCTTCATTGGCTTACTTGTGTGGTTGGGGATAGTCAGAGGGAACCCTGACCCTGCAGTTCACAGACCACTGTGTCCCTCACCACTCGCTGCTCCCAGCTCGATAGCGATAGCCAGAACCACTTGCCAGACCTTCACGGCCCCTCTGCACAGCCCTGCCATTCCCCTGGCGAAAGGGTACTTGGACCATCAGATCCACCCTTCAGTACCCCACCCCGAGGGGGGGAAGAATGCCACCCCTTCTCACCGGAGGGAACCCCCGTCTTCTCTGACATTCCGAGTACAGGATAGATAGGTTCGCTTGCCCAAGACTTTCCCAAATGCTCTCCTCCAATACTCACCAAAAATCAAAGGCAGATAACCCGGCTCATCCTCAGGGTGTCTAAAAATCTTCCCTTTTCCTTCCCGGGTCACGACTGACTCCCAAGTTGGGGTAGAAAGCCCCCTCACAAGCCTGGCTAATAGCCTAGCCACTCCCAAAGGAAAAGGACCCCGGAGGCTCCCGATGCCCCCGCCCCCGGCTTACTTTAGCGGAGGACCCTGGCGTCCACGGCCGGAGGGCGGGCGAGCAAGCCGGCTTCCCCGCCTGACTCACCTGGAGGGGAGGGCGGGGGAAGGAAGGCCGCGGAGCCCCGAGGTCCCGGCGTCGGGCGGTCTCGGGGATGCAACGCCGAGGTGTTAGGGACTCTCGGTAATGGGGGGCTCCAGGGGGGCACGGCTCTAGGCTGGGACAATCCCGGGGCCTCTCGAAGCCCGCCCGCCCACGTGACCGCCCCAAAATATCCGACACATTTTCTCCCAAACCGCACACTGACTCCGCAGGCGGGGACACGGAAAATATTTTCTTTCTTTTTCTCCCTCCCTACCCCCCCACCTCCCTCCCTGCCTGGCTCCCTCCTCCCCCTCCCGCCCTCGCTCCTCCCTCCCCTGCCGCCTGCCCCTGCCCCGCTCCCTCCTCGGTGCCCTGGGGCGGGAGGGGGGTGGATGAGCGGGGGACTGGGCGGGGCGGCCCAGGACGCCTGGGTCTCTGCCCCTCCCTTTTGCTGGGCTTCCGTGGCTCCATCCCCGGGAGGCCGGGCAGCACTGGCAGGGGTCAGTGTCCTGGGCTCCGTGATGCCAACCCTTTTCCCATTGCTGCCACTGGGGAGACTGAGTTGTCTCTAGCCACGCTGTATTCTGCCAGACTGGTCTCTGGTATTTCCCGGGGTAGGCAGTGGGGGACATGGACACTCCCAGGACGTGGAATGATGGAGCAGGAGTATGTCACAGGAGAAGGCACGGTCCCCTTTTCTAAGTTAGCCTCCACCTGTACGTCAAAGCAATCTCCCTTACCCTGGCCTTTCTCAGTCCTATGGCCTAGGAGCAAACTGGTTTAACTACTGGGGTTAGGAGGGTGTTGAGTATTGGGTTCATGGACCTCCTCCTTCCTCTGCTGCAGTCGGCTCCAGGAGTGGAGGCGCGTGGGTCTCTCGCTGCCAATATTATCCCCACCTTTAGGCTTGGATTTGGAGGGGGAAAGGGTGGGAGGAGGGTTGAAAGAACATTGGGGGGGGGAGTGGGAGGAGCCTTGCGCTGGGTGTGAGGGAGAAAGCCCAGGCGAGGGTGTGTGTCTGGCTCAGCCAGCGAGGCCTGCCTGGCTGCCTGGTAGACGCGCCACGAATGTTGTTGACGCGGGTCTCTAAAAGCCCAAAGTCAGTGTCTGTGTCTGATAGAGACGTTTAAACAGACTGATAAACTCTCAGACCTAGAGAGGGAAGCCAACAGTTTGCCTCTATTCTACAGAACACAAAGCCACAGGAAAGTGAAGTCCAGGGTCTATGCCCAGAACCCAAGGGTTCCCGCAGGGGTGGTCAGGATTTGGAAGAGGACAGGCTGAGCTAGGCACTAGCCCTAAGGACCATCCCCCAGCATCACTCCCAGGGTAGCCAGCACCTGGGGAATGGGCTCCTTATTCACATCACATTTTCCACCCTGGCATTACCCTGCTCTGGTCTTGCTGACACCCTAGGGGACAGGTATGCCCCTCCTGGGAAAGACTTCTTTGGGTAGCCATTATCAGGTGAGAGAGAATGGGGAAGAAGAGGCATGCCGTGACTATCCCACGAGACGAGACGTCAGTGAGGGTGCAGACAAGCGCTCCACGAACGAGCTGGGAATAGGTACTCCAGGGTCCTGTCCCCAGGTGGCCTGGCTGCTGTTGACTTTGCTGGTTACCCTGGGAGCAGCTCTTAGCAGTGTGGGAGGGGTGCTGTCAGGGAGTTGGACCCTGGCATTCAGGCTGGGGTGGGATGGTGAGCTGCCTGTGTGGCAGGGATCCTGCCAGCAGGCTGCAAAATTAACCCCTCCTGCCCTGTCCTGGTGGTGGCTGGCGGAAGGAGGGGCGGGGCCCAACTGCGGTTTGGAAATGTGGCCCTAATCCCCCCTCCTCACCCCACCCCAGCACATCTGTACTTGGTTTACAGTGAATGAGTCTCCTGTCCTCATGAACCAGGCTCGGGCACGGTTCCCTTCCTGCCTAGGCACTGGAACACAGACCCAGGCACCACCCAGCTCAGCTCTTTCCACTGGCTATCACATCTCTCCCGTTCTTCCCTTCGCCTTTAGAGGAGGATTTCAGGGCCTTGACCCAGAGACTAAGAATTGGAGCTCTGAGACTGTAGCTTGAGGTAGCAGATGGGAATGAAGAAGTTAAGGGTGGCGGGGCACTGAGTCTAAAATTCCATTGTTTCTGCCTTCCCACTTAGTCTGAATTTGTCGCTATGTCTGTGGCGGGTATTTATTCATTTAACCATCCTGGTTATTATAACTAACTACTTGAAAGTTCCATGTTTTAGCCTATGATTGAAGTGGGAAATAGGGAAGAGATGATGTCCAGGAATATTTGCCCTGTACCAACTTCCCTCATCAGTAATTGTCTCTGACTCCTAACCAAGACCCAGCAGCTGAGGTTTGTAACAGAGGCAGTTAGCCACAACAGGCAGCGTGGGGTAAGAGAGGCCTGTAATCCTAGCTATTCAACGGGGCAGGAACATTTAAGCCTTGAGGCTGGAGAAATGGCTCAGCAGTTAAGATCACTTGCTACTTTTGCAGAAGACCTGGGTTGAGTTTCCAGCGCCCACATGAAGACTCACATCCACCTACAACTCTGCTCTCTCACGATCTCCTTGGGGACCAGGCACTCAAAGTATACATACATACATACATACATACAAGCAGGTGAGACACTCATGCACATAAAATTAGATTTAAAAATATGGGTCTGAAGAGATGATGGCTCAGTGGTTAAGTGCACTGGACGACCTGGTAGCTAACAACTATCTATAATTCTAAGATTTGACACCCTTACATAGTTATAAAATAAAAATAAATAAATAAAAGTAAAATGGGGGAAACTCCATGTTAGGAGGAGGTGTTTAATTTACGTATGTATGCATATATATATACATATATATATATACTACAAGGTAAATAGGGCTGCCTAGCTCAGTGTTTTAGTATAGCACTCAATTAGCAATATAAAGTCTTAGGCTCGGACTGGAGAGATGGCTCAGCCGTTAAAGGCTAAGGCTCACAACCAAAAATATAAAGTCTTAGGCTCAAGTCCCATAATGCAAAAATAAACAGACACAGCAGACTGAGGAGTTCAAATGCTCCCTTCCTCTGCTCTTCATCTTGCAACTGAGATGAATTCTATCCAGGATCTCCCTCTCTATCCTGCTGGAGGGGACACTGCTCCTTTTTCTTTCTTTTTTTTAAAAAAAAACTTTATTTGTTATTTATTTATTTATTTGCCTTGGTGTTTGCCTGGAACTGGAACTACAGACAGTTGTTAGCTGCCATGTGGGTGCTGGGAATCGAACCTGGGTCCTCTGGAAGAGCAGATGGTGCTCTTAACTGCTGAGCCATCTCTCCAGCCCCATCCCTTTTCTTTCTATTAAGTCTATTTCTAGGCCTTGCTGTATTTATAGGTGCTCATTGTGGCAGGTCAGAAAAGTGATATCCTGAGGGTCCTAAGATCATGCTTCTTCCTTTGCTACCCTTTTGAGAAAAGTTTATTATTTTATGAGCATGTTTGAGTGTATGTAAGTGCACCATGGACATTCAGGGATGGTAAAGGCCAGAAGAGGGCATGGGCAGCCGATTGGTGGTGGTGGCACAAATCTTTAGTCCCAGCACTAAGGAGGCAGAAAAAGGCAGATTTCTAAGTCTGAAACCAGCCTGGTCTACAGAGTGAGTTCCAGGACAACTAGGGCAACATGAAGAGACCTGTCTTGAAAAACAAAAACAAAAACAAAAAAAAAATCCGAAAGAAGGAAGATGGCATTTGATCCTTTAGAACTAAAATTACAGACAGTTGTGCTATGTGGGTTCTGGGAACTGAACCGAGGTCCTCTGGAAGAGCAGCCAGTGTTTCCCCTTTACAACCTTTGTAACAGAGCAGAGAACAGAGTAGTTTCAGGGAGAAGATCCAGGAATGTCTGTCTTCCTGGCCCTGTCTTTGCCCTGTTAACCCAACCCTACCTTTCACCCTTGTCCCTTCGCACCAGTATCAAGACACTGAATGGGTCATTTTCTCATGCTCAATCTGGTCCTGCAGGCATGTCCCATGCCACACTCAGAGATTGCTGGCAGATGTGTGTGGGGGCTGGGGAAGCTGGGTTATAACCCCCAAGGACATCATTAAGGCACAGAAGTACTAGAGGGGCCTGGAGACCAGGGCACCAAGGGAGAACGTGATGAAAACATGTTTTGTACAGCACGTGTCTTTCTCTCGTCCCTCCTCCCCCTCCTTTGCCCACCTCCTCCCCTCAGGTATCATCTGCACCAAGGCTGGTGCTGGCCCTGCCCTCAGTGCTTATTCAGTTTTACCCTTGGACCGAGTCTCTCTGTCCTTGCCAGCTGGTTGGCCCTGGCTGAAGTGTAAGTTTGTATGTGGAAGGTCCTCAACAGCTTCAGGGCTGTTCGGACCTCTGTGTAGAATAATGCCTTGGTTTTGAAGCATAACATTTTAGGACTAACTCTGCCCTGCTCTAAGAATTTCTTTCCTGGCATACACTATTCGTGAATTCAGCAAATTTGTATTGAACAGATTATGTGCTAAGCAGTAATGCTAAGCCCTGGGAATACTTATATGTGGTCTCTGCCCTCGTTGGCTCCAGGTCTGCTGGAGGTGTCAGGTGTTAACTAAGTAGGACAATTGGGATGGAGAGAAAGGTGCTGCAGGAAGGGTGTGTTTACACAGGAGAGCTTTCTGGAAAAAAAAAGGGGAGAGAGGACAGTGATGAAAGAATGTGCTCACAGACCCTGGGGCTGAGGTCCCAGCTCTCAATCATATCATCCTAATAAAAATAAAAGGAGGGAGGGGTCCCTGTCCCTGTGAAACTCCCGTATTCAATCCACCACAGGGAAGGAACAGTAGAAACCTCCTCATGGCCAAAGCTGACCCTAGGACACACGGCAAAGCTGTGCTGGGATGGTTTTATTTATTCCTTCTCCTGTTCAAGTGAAACTAAGACACAGAAAGGGAAGAGTTACAGGCTTAGGCTTGAGATTACCATACAGAAGTCAAGGCTCCAAGCTGGCAAATTCTCCAGCATGAAGATTCTTGCATCTGCCGGGCTGGAGCCTCTTGGGGGAGAAAGCTTTCTCCTCCCTGAACACCCCTCCTGCGGATCCAGCCCTGACCTGCCCCACTCCCTGGAGCATGTCTGCCTCCACAGTTGCTGCAGTGTGTATGAGGTGAGTGCTCCAGGTGTCTGCCAGCAGCATGTAGGCGGGTGCAGCTGTCTGTTTTGCACAGAACCTGCTTGGGGAGGGAGGTATTCTATCTCCTCCATCCACTGCCCAGGTACCCAAGTTCTAGGGATCTTCCATCAACTGCTTCTTTTTAACTCAGTGATTGGGATCAGAGCCAGGGCCTTGTATAAGCTTAGCAAGGGTTTTACTATGAAGCTACTTACCAGTTGCTCAGGTTCTTCCTTCTGAAAAAAGAAGAAGAAGAAGAAGAAGAAGAAGAAGAAGAAGAAGAAGAAGAAGAAGAAGAAGAAGAAGAAGAAGAAGAAGAATGGAGGGCCCTTTGGCGGAGGGAACGGGCTCTTTGTGGCCATGCCACTTCTGGAGGTGGTAGAGGCCATGGAACCAATGGGGTTAAGCTCAATCCCTGCTCTGACCTACTTTTCTACCTGTGCCCACATCCCCTGAGGCCAGAGTGCTGGGTGGGGCCAGCCTGGCACCCCTGAACCCACACCTGGGACTTCCCCTGATCGGAAACTCCCAGGACCTAGACCTCCTGTCTGCCCTACCAACTCCCACCGACAGCCTGGGTTCAGCTCACCTCCACTCAGATCTCTGCCAGTCTCCTGCCAAACTACATCTAGATACCCAAACCAGGAACCCCCGGCCTCGTGGGTCTACACTTCAGGGTCCTCTATAATAGCTGGCTGCCTGCCATCTGAAGATTTTGTTTTTTCTGAACAAAAGGTGTGGGGTAAGGAAGAGGAAGTTTGCAGGAAGCTACCCTTTGTCCATCACTTACTGTGTGCCAGGCAAGTACACAATCGTGTTTAATACACACCAATATGGTGTAGAGAGCTCATAGTTATCACCCTCATTTTATAGAAGAGGAACCTGAGCAGCTGGTGATTTGCCTCATGTGATACAGCTAGGACATAGCCAAGCCAAGATGGTAACCTAGGTATTGGCAGTCCTGGGCACTCTTGGTCATAGCTGGCTTTCTGTGCCTTTCCTAACGCCAGACACTCCTCTCTCCGTGGAACAAGAGACTCAGAAATGAAGTATAACCTACTTCAGCAAACATTTATTAAGCATCTTATAGATGCCAGGCACTGACAGGTGTCAGAAATAAAGAGGTCACTGTCCTCAAGGTCTGTGGGAGAGATGTATAGATATTAGGAAATGTCTAACTTCATTGTCCCAAACTAGCCTCAAACTTGCCATGTAGCCTCAATCAATCTTGGGCTTCTGATTCTGAATGCAGAATTACAGGCAAGCAGCATTTGTTTGTACTGTCTTATCGACCAGAAGGAACCGAGGGCTTTAAACATGCCAAGTGAGCCAGCCGTCTACCAGCAGTTATTTTCCTCAGCACAGGAAGAGTATTTTTCATTTTACCTTGTGTGTGTGTGTGTGTGTGTGTGTATGTGTGTATGTGTGTATGTGTGTGTATGTATACACATATGTATGCATATATATGAGTGGTGTATGTGTATATATGTGTGTATATGTGTATGTATGAGTGTATGTATGTATGTGTGTGTATGTGCGTGTAGTGTATGTATGTGTGTATATGAGTGTGTGTATATATGTGTATGTGTGTATATGACTATATGTGTGTGTATATATATGTGTGTATGTGCATGTAGCGTATATATGTATGTATGTACATGAGTGTATGTGTGTATATATGTGTGTATGTGATGTAGTGTATTTATGTGTGTATATGAGTGTATGTGTGTGTATACATATGCTTACGTGTTTGTAGTGTATATATGTATGTATGTACATGAGTGTATATGTGTGTGTTGGTGGTAAAAGTCCACTAAGGACAAGCTGGTGGTGCAGGCCTTGCCTATAAACTCAGTGTTTGGGTGCTATAGGAGCAGGAGCAGAAAGTCATGCTTGGGACCAGCCTGGAACACCTGAGACTCTGTCAAAAAAAAAAAGAAAGAAAAAAGAAAAAGAAAATCTAGAAAAGGGTGCTCGGTGGTCAGATACCAGCTGCTCCACAAGAGGACCCAACGCCAGGTTAAGTGGTTTATCATTGCCTGTAACCCCAGAGCCGGAGTATTGGACACCCTTTCCTGGCCTCTGAGAGCACACACACACACACATACACACACACACACACACACACACACATGACACACACACACAAGATAAAGTAAAATAACACACACAAAAAAATAAAATAAAATACCACACACACCACACACACACACACACACACACACACACACACACACGAGACACACACACACAAGATAAAATAAAATAACACACACACAAAAATAAAATAAAATAACACACACACCACACACACACATACGAGATAAAATAACACACACACACACACACACACACACACGAGACACACACACACAAGATAAAATAAAATAAAAAATAATAAATATTCTTCAAGTTGTCATAAAGGAAATAAAGCAGAGCTAGTGAGATGACTCAGGATAAAGGGGTTTCCTGGCAAAGATCAACAACCTTAGTACAAGATAAAAAGAAGACAACTGACCAGGAAGATGACATTTGTAATAACTATAAACAAGGAATTTCCTTTATTATTGTTTATTTTTGTATATAATGGTTTACGTGTGGAGCCTTGCATATGCATGTGAGTATAAGTGTATGCATGTGTGTACAAGTGTTTACATGTGTGTGTACAAGTGTGTGTGCAGGTCAGCCTCATTGGTGTTCTTTATGAATCATTCACTCCATCTTTGTTTTTTTTTGCTTTCTAAATCTTTTATTTTAAAGTTACATGTGTTTTTCTTCATATATGTAAGTGTACATTTGTGCATTGTCCTCCGAGGCCAGAAGAGGAAATCTGATTCCCTGGAGCTGAAGTTCAGACAATTGTGATCCACTCTGTGAGTATTAGGAATGGACCACATGTCCTCTGTAAAACCGGCAAATGCTCTTACCCACAGAGCCATCTCCCCAACCACATTTTGTGTGTGTGTGTGAGTGTGTGTGTGTATTTCAAGACAATTTCTCTGTGTGGTTCTGGCTGTCCTGGAACTCTCTCTCTCTCTCTGGAGATCAGGCTGGCCTCAAACTCAGAGATCTGGCTTCTCTGCCTCCTGAGTGCTGGGATTAAAAGCATGCACCAGGGGCTGGAGAGATGGCTCAGCGGTTAAGAGCACCGTCTGCTCTTCCAGAGGACCCGGGTTCGATTCCCAGCACCCACATGGCAGCTAACAACTGTCTGTAGTTCCAGTTCCAGGCAAACTCCAAGGCAAAATAATAAATAAATAAAGTTTTAAAAAAAAAAAAAAAAAAAAAAAAAAAAAAAAAAAAAAAAAAAAAAAAAAAAAAAAAAAAAAAAAAAAAAAAAAAAAAAAAAAAAAAAAAAAAAAAAAAAAAAAAAAGCATGCACCATCCAGCTCTTATTCTGTCCTTTAAAATAGAGTCTCCCAATGCCCAGTAGGTTAAGCTGGCTGGCCAGTGAGTCCCAAGGATACACCGGTCTCTGCCTTCCCAGTACTTTAATCATAAGCATGTTCCCCCACATGCTAGGAACCAAACTCCTTTGTGCATTCATGCTAAACCTTTAAATGGGCTAGACCCTCAGCTTCCTTTTCCATTTGTTCTAATTTATTACCTACTGTCTTTAAACAACTCCATTTTGTCCTTTTATTCCCCTTACTATGCTGCCCAGGCTAGCATCAAACTCGTGATCTCCCTACCTCAGTTTTTCAAAGGCAAGCATTACACGGGATAACATTTTGCAATCATACTTGGATCCATTTTCCTTATTTTTAGGCTTTTATAATAGAATGATAGTACAACTTCTGTCTTTTGCTCAACTTTTCTGTGAGACGCTTTTTAAATTTTTATGTGTATAGATGATTTGTCAGCATATATGTGCCTGGTGCCCACAGTGGTGAAAAAGGGTGTTAGATCCCCTGGAATGGAAGTTACAGACAGTTGTGAGCCACCACATGGATGCTGGGAACTGAATCCAGGTCCTCTAGGGGAGCAATGAGTGCTCTTACCCGCAGAGCCATCTCTCCAGCCCCTATGCACATTATTGGACATCACAGTTTTAGGGGAATATAGGCCTGAGTCAAACTGTATGTTCAGGGGGCTGGAGAGATGGCTCAGCAGTTAAGAGCACTGACTGTTCTTCCAGAGGACCTGAGTTCGATTCCCAGCGTCCGCATGGCAGCTAACAACAGTCTGTAATTCCAAGATCTGACACCCTTACATAGTTATACATGCAGACAAGACCCCAATTCACATAAAATAAAAATATTTTTTTAAAAAAAAAAAAAGAGCGGGGCTGGAAGATGGCTCAGCGGTTAGGAGCACCGTCTGCTCTTCCAAAGGACCCGGGTTCGATTCCCAGCACCCACATGGCAGCTAACAACTGTCTGTAGTTCCAGTTCCAGGCAAACACCAAGGCAAATAAATAAATAAAGTTTTTTTTTAAAAAAAAAAAAAAAAAAAAGAGCACTGACTGTTCTTCCAGAGGTCCTGAGTTCAATTCCCAGCAACCACATGGTGGCTCACAACCATCTATGATGACATCTGGTACCCTCTTCTGTATACTGTGTACATAATAAATAAATCTAAAAAAAAAAAACCAACCATATGTTCAGTGTTCCTTTTTTGGTTGGTGTTGGTTTTAGTTTTGCTTTGTTGGAAGCAGAGTCTTCCATATGTAGCCCACATTGGCTTCGAGCAGGCAGATGCATACTCCTGCCTCAGGTCCCAAATGCTGATATTACAAATATGTGCCATCACATCCTTCAGGATCAGTTGTATCAGACAATGCCGCGTCCACTGGTACCTATAATTCCATAACTGGGGAGGTCAAAACAAGGGGTTCAGAAGTTCAAGGTCATTGGCTTGGATGACCTATGAGCTTGAATCTATGTAGCCTACAGGAGACCCTGTGTGAAAAAACAAGGAGTTCAGAAGTTCAAGGTCATTGGCTTGGATGACCTATGAGCTTGAATCTATGTAACCTACAGGAGACCTGTGTGAAAAAAACAAAAACAAGAGTTAAAACAGGTAACAATAAGTTCTAACAGGGTCAAGAAGAGCAACAAGAAACCTCATAGGCATTGTTACCTCAATCCATCTGTGATTATTTCTTTTTATTTGAGTAAGATCTAAGTCCCTGCCAGCTCTGAAGGCAAATGCCTTTAATCCCAGCACTTGGAAGACAGAAGCAGAAAATCTAAGCTATCCTGGTTTCCAGGAGAAACCCTGGAAAAACAAAATAAAAGATCCAAGTCCTTACCTTGACTCGCAAGGCCTTCTCGGTGGGATCTCTACCTTCCTCTCTGACCTAGGTTATTGTGAGTCTTGTTTTTCTATGTTCATGACTCTGTGGAATGCACTTTAGACATTTCCATGGCTTTGTTTTCTCTTCTTCCAGTCTTTCCTTGAAGATATCTTTCGTTACGATTGCAATCTCCAATTAAAAATAAGGGAGTCTCCAGATTGATCCCCAGCACCACATTAAAGAGAAGGAAACAGAAAATGAGCATATAGTCTCCCCCACTCCCGTCTCCTTCCCCTCTTTCCCCTCCATTTTCCTCTCTTTTTCTTCTTTTCGCTTTATTTTACACATTATCATTGGGGAAGTCACTGGTACCACAGCACACAAGATCGTAGAACAATTTGTGGGAACCCGCTCTCTTCTTAGTGATGAACACCAGGCTGCCCGGCTCGATGCAAGAACTTTACTGGATAAGCCCCTCTCTCCAGCCTCTCTCCCTCCTATTTATTTTATGGATTTGTTTATTTTTTATGTGTATGGGTGTTCTGCTTTCGTGTATATGTGTGCACCGCATGCATATCTAGTGTTAAACATGGCATCAGATCTCCTGGTACTGGAGTTACAGATTGTTATGAGCCATGTGGATGCTAGGAACTGGACCCAGGTCCACAAAAGGGCAGCAAGTGCCCTTGATTGATAACCCATGTCTTCTGTATGCTCCCTTTGTTTAACGCTGCACTGGTGATCAAACCTGGGGGCTCCCTTATTCTTAAGTGTGCTTTTGGTTACTTGGGTTCCTCCAGCCTCAGACAGCTCCTTTCCTCAGCCAGGGCTTGGCAACTTGCCCAGAATCCTTAAGGACCATCTAACCAAACTATTGGAGGCTGTCCGAACTGCTGTGAACCACCTTTTATTTGATAGTTCTATGATAATGAGAATAACCACTCATGCTCTGAAATACTGACTTATCTACCTGCTGGGCTTCTGTCCCCACCCTGTACTACTCTTTACTTTTATGGGCCTCCTTAACAGAGGAAATTCAGCTGTCTAGTCCATTCCAGCATCCAGCACCTGATCCATAATAGGCCAGCAAATAATAGTTATCCAAGCCACTTGTTGGTTTCCCATAGACAGCCAGGCACCCCCACACCCACACCCGGGACTCGCTCTCTCTAGAAACTCCCAGAACCCAGGCACCCTTAACACTCTATCATCTTTAGCAACATCTCTGACTCAGTCTCCTGGAGTGATTCTCCTGCTAGGCTGCCTCGCTGAGACCCCTGGGAGCTTATGAAGAACCTGAAGCCTTAGTTCTGGCACCCAGGGTTATGGAGACACTGGTAGGTATGGAGTGGTGGTGGTAAAATTCCTAGTGATTAAAATAAAGTGAGACTAGTCCATTCCAGGGTGAAGGAACAGTGTGAACAAATGACTGTTGACATGAAACAGTCGTCCTGTTTGAAGAACATGTCCTGATCTGGTGCGGATAAAGGACCATCAGCAGAAGGGTGGGTGGATGAAAGTATTATCTGGCAGAGAATGGCCAGGTGGAGAGGGCTGAGTTTCCTGCAGGATCAACAGGGCTCCTTAAGGTTTCTTAGACTTAATCCTGCCCCGCCTTCCCCCAGCCCCTCCGCCCTCCCTTCCACCCAACCCCAGCCTGCCTGATCCTGCAGCCAAATGGACTTCTCTCTGGGGCTACGCTTGGGGCCTAGGAATAAGAAGGCTACCTACCAGGAGCCCCCTCCATCCTCTGGGCATGGGCCTCCAGCTACCTCTCCCTGTGTGTCCTGTTCCCCTTCTGTTTGCACCGGCCCCTGTCCCAGCTGTCCCCCTCCCACATGTGCTCCCACTGCTTGTCCCTCATATACAGGGACCTGTCCTTCTTGTCCAGGCCTCCCTGGCCCACCCTGCACCTGCCCGTGCCCTCCTTGCTCTGTGTGTTCTCCCTCAACTTGTCCCCATACCTACTGCGTCCCCTGCTCAAGTCCACCTATGACCCACTGCCACCCGTCACCTTGCTCCATTTACCCCTGTTCCACAGGCCAAACTACCTGCCGCGGCTCTCACCTGGGCTGCAGTGGCAACTGCAACTGTTGGAGGCCGCAGGGCTCTACGGGCTGCTGCAGTTTCTGCTTCAGGAGACAGAGGGCTTCTCGCAGTCTCTGTCTAATCATCTAGGCTGAAATGATGGGTCTCATGAAAGATGGTTCAGCCGGCACTGGAACTGCTTCCTCAGACAGAAGCTCTGTGTGAGCGGAGATGGAGTCAGGTGGACGCTCCCTCCCCAAGTCCTGAAGGGGACAGAAGACTAGTTTTTGGATATTAGTTTCTGGGTGTGCTCCTGCTGGTTCCAGAACCTTCTTTGCACCTTCTGGAAAGCATCCTCAGAGCCCTTCCTTAGCCCTTAAGGTAAGCATGTCCGTGGCTCTTTCCTCTCCACTCAGCCTTCAGTGGAGACCTTTGCATATCTCTTTTGCAGTTCACATGGATTTGACAGGCTCCTCTTCTAAATGATGGGGGATGATGCTTTGTTTAGAAGCCATTCTTGACCCTGGACCTCCATCTGTACTCCTGATTGTCTCAGAGTCTCTACCCTCGTAAACTCTCATCTTTAGCCACACAGAGGAGGCTGGCAGCCCTTGGACCAGAAGAGACCCCTGGCTGAGCAGAGGGCCCTAGGATTCTCACTCCCATGGGACAGCTTTGACACCCTTCCTGGTCTTTTGTGTCCATCCAGGAACCTTCTGCCAGATGTTTTGTGTTGGAAATTTCTAAGCGCTCACTTAGCCTCATGACCTCAATCTTGCCACAGTAATCCTGTCTCTGTCTGAGGTAGCCGTGCTCATCTGTCCTGGGCGACAGATCCCTCTCTCAGGCTCCCAGTGGTCCTACCCATGTGTATGTAGTTGTATGTTCCCTGTTAGGGTAGAGAAGAGAGATTCAAAAGCCATCCAGTAAGGTGGCTTTTTTTGGATTTTGGTGGGTGTTGTTCTTTTGTTTTTATTTTTCTAGAGCTGAGAACTTCATGCCTGCTAGGTAAACACTCTACCACTAAGCTAAATCCCCAACCCCGAGACAGTTTTATATAGCCTTATGAACTCACTACATAGACAAGGTTAGCCTTAAACTTCTATTCTTCCTGCCTTTACTTCTTAAGGGCTGGGATGTGCCACCACACCTAATTCACCCTTGGATTTTTTACCTCTTCTCAGCTGGATGGTGGTGGCATATGCCTTTAATCCCAGCTCTTAGGAGGTAAAGACAGGCTAAAACAAACAATCAAGGGGCTGGAGAGATGGCTCAGCGGTTAAGAGCACTGTCTGCTCTTCCAGAGGACCCGGGTTCAATTCCCAGCACCCACATGGCAGCTAACAACTGTCTGTAGTTCCAGTTCAAGGCAAACACCAAGGCAAATAAATAAATAAAAGTGTTTTTTTTTTTTTTTTTTTTTTTTTTAAAAAAAAAAAACCCTCATCTCTCAGTTCCTCCTTCTTGTTTTTATTTAGTGTTTGTGGGCTCTGCTGTGCCACAGGGTACCATTGGAGGTCAGAGACCAACTTCTGGGAGGCAGTTCTCTGCTTACACCAAGTAGGACACAGGAATTAAATTCAGGACCTCAGACTTGACAGCCAGTGCCTTTATACGTACGTGCCGAGCCATTTTGTCAGCTCAGTCTCTGTTCTCTGTGTTTGTCTGCTCTGGGTTCCTTTTTATATTGTTTATTGTTTTGTTGATTCATATTTCTCTCTCTCCGGACAGGTTTTTACTCTAGCCCGAGCTGGAGTCAAACTCTGTCTTATTCTGCCTCAGTCTCCCCACCTCTGAGGTCATAGATGTGTACCGCTGTGCCTAGCTGATTCGCAGAGGACTTTGCAACTCAGGAATCAAGATGTAATCACTTAAGTCCATATACGAAGCTTAACATCATGAAATGTGACAGAGCCAGACACTGTTTACCTGCTGTGATGACAGAGTCTGAAGCATTAGCATCGCTTAGAAAAACATTCTGGTCAAAGCAACACAACACACAAACTGATGAACATGAATGAAATCTTTAAACCCCCATTGCTCATCACATGTGTGCGTGAATGTGTGTGTGTGTTCATGAGTGTGCACGTGTGTGCTCATGAAGACCAGAGATTTGTTCTTTAAAGAATGGTCCACCTCAAAGAAAAAAAAATTTTTGGAAACAGGGTTTCTCCTTGTAGCTTTGGCTGTCCTGAAACTCACTCTGTAAACCAGGCCAACTTTAAACTCACGGAGATCCACCTGCCTCTGCCTTCCAGGTGCTGGGATTAAATACACCACTCCCCAGCTGATTTTTTTTTTAAGCACAGTCTTTGCCTAGGTCCTGTCTCTGCATTTTCTTTTAAAATTTATTTATTTATTTATTATGTATACAGCGTTCAGAAGAGAGATCTCATAGATGGCTATGAGCCACCATATGGTTGCTGGGAATTGAACTCAGGACCTCTGGAAGAACAGCCAGTGCTCTTAACCACTGAGCCATCTCTCCAGCCCCCTGTCTCAGCATTTTCATCTCTGAAATTACACTCTCATCACCAAGCCTGCAATTTTTAGATGGTTTCTGAGGATGGAACACCTACATCAAGTTTGTATGCCATACATGTGCTTTACCCACTGAAGCAACCTCTCAGCCCCCATTTAATGAGAAATATAGGAAATGGAGATGCATATTAAATGACACAAGGAGGAAGTAGTAAGCAGACTCTGGTAAAATGTGGGCGATTTTAAGAAAATCTGACCCAGTTACCTGAGTAAGTTAATAGCTGTGGGGAAAATGAGCAGGAACTTAGAACTATGGAGCTGAGAGCATACTGCCGTGTTAGGGCCCAGGGCAGCCTGAGAGCCCAAGGATATAGATAACCACACTGGAACATAGAGATCGTTTTTTTGCCCAAGATTTGGAGATGTCAATCATAAAAAGATGTTTTAGACATTGAGAATATTTAACTATAGACTGGATTGTAGTTTTTGCTTTTTTTTTTTTCTTCATGTTTTGTCTGCATGCATTTCTGGAATGGAATCACTTGGAACTGGAATTACAGACAGTTGTGAGCTGCTTTGTGGGTGCTGGGTCCTCTGGAAGAACAGATAGTGCTCTTAACCACTGAGCCAACTCTCCAGACCGTAGTTTTTGTTTTTGAGATGGAGTCTAATTAATTATGCAGGCCTGGCTGTCCTAGAACTCACTACATAGATCAAACTGGTCTTAAATACACAATGATCTGCCTGCCTCTGCCTCCCCAGTGCTAGGATTAAATGTATGTGTCACCAATTCCCAGTTTGTGTTCTATTGCTTTTTCTAAATTTTACTTAACATTTACCTATTTGTGTGTGTCCAAGTATGTGTGTGTGTCCCTGTGTGTAGATATGTGCATGTTAGCTGCCATATGGATGCTGGGAATCGAACTCAGGTCCTCCAGAAGAACAGTCAGTGCTCTTAACTGCTGAGCCATCTCCCCAGCCCTGATATGTGCATATGAATATGAGGAAGATAGAGAGGTTAGAGGATATTTTCACATCTGTTCTGTTCTTTCCTTCCACAAGTGGGTCTAGAGGATCAAATGGAGGATGTCAGGCATGGCATAGTGGCAAGTAGTCAACCCTGTGTGCCATCCCACTGGCCCTGGACTCAGTTTTTTGTTTGTTTTGGTTTTTGAGACAGGGTTTCTCTGTGTAACAACTCTGGCCGTCCTAAAACTCATTTTGTAGATTAGGCTGGCCTCGAACTCAAAGATCCCACAGCCTCTATCTCCCAAATGCTGGGATTAAAGGCATGCTCCGGGGCTGGAGAGATGGCTCAGAGGTTAAGAGCACTGACTGTTCTTCCAGAGGTCCTGAGTTCAATTCCCAGCAACCACATGGTGGCTCACAACCATCTATGATGACATCTGGTACCCTCTTCTGTAAAAACTGTATGCATAATAAATAAATAAATCAAAAAAAAATTAAAGGCATGCTCCATCCCCCAGGTGGACTGAGTTTTTATGATGCTAAGGAATCACTGTGCTAATTTGTTTGATGTAAACATGGTCCTGAGGTTATTTCCTAGCATTGACACAGAAGTATGGAATAAAACAACCTATTTAATTTGAAATGGCTCAATGGAGAAAACAGAAGTAAGAGTAACAGACTTTATAATTGCTGAATTAAATATGTATGGAATCATGGAATTATGTGTTTGAACAGTTTAATAATAAAAGTTCAAAATGAAACTATGCTGGTAAGTTGGTTTCTAGTAACTCTCTGAGCATTTCTCCCTGAAAGCCAGGATTTCTTCATGGCTTCTCATACAGGTCCTACCTCTCTTAGAAGGTTGTCCTCGAGGTAAACTTCACAGACAGGCCTCTCTGTCTCTTCTAGTCATCTGCTACAAATTTCCCAATAAAATTTTTGCAGCTGTACCTCACAGTCCAAGGGGTCATAGCAACCTTAAGAGTCGTTAAGAGGGCTGGAGAGATGGCTCAGTGGTTAAGAGCACTGATTGTTGTTCTGGAGGACCTGAGTTCAATTCCCAGCATCCACATGGCAGCTAACAACTGTCTGTAATTCCAAGATCTGACACCCTTACACAGGCAAAACAGTACATAAAATAAAAATAGTTTAAAAAAAAAAGTGGTTAAGAGTGAGTACTGCTCATGTAGAGGTTACCAGCATTCACACGGCAGGTCACATCCTTCTGTAACCTAGATTTCAGAGGTTATAAAGCCCTCTTCTGGCTCCTGAGGGAACTAATGCATATGGTGGTATATTAACATACATACAGGCACATATAAAATCAAAAAGAACTAAATCTCGTGGTTTTTTGTTTTGTTGCTGTTGTTTTGGGATGGTTTTTTTGAGACAGAATTTCTCTGTGTATCCCTAGCTATCCTGGAATTCACTAGGTTGTGCAGGGTGGCCTTGAACTCAGAGATATTCCTGCCTCTGCCTCCCAAACCACCATGCCTGGCTAATCTTCTTCTTTTTTTTTTTTTTTTTTAGATTCATTTACTTATTATATCTTATATAGAAGAGGGCACCAAATGTCATCATAGATGGTTGTGAGCCACCATGTGGTTGCTGGGAACTGAACTCAGGACCTCTGGAAGAACAGTCAGTGTGCTTAACCTCCGAGCCACCTCTCCAGCCCCTTTTTTCAAGACAGAATTTTTCTATATAGCCCTGGCTGTCCTGGAACTCAATCTGTAGACCAGGTTCACAGAGATCCTCACCTCAAGAGTGCTGGGAATAAAAGTATGTGAGGTGGGAATGTCTTTCTATATTTTGTGAATATCATTCTTTAAGTAAAAGAATTGTTTTGGCCCATGTCAGGCACCCTAGAAGTAGGCAGAGAAATCAGAACATAGGTAACAGAAGGAGGGCAGAATTAAGAAAGAACGATCCAGCTGCCAAAGAGTCAGCATGTAAGGAACACAGGTGAGCCACAGGCCATGTGGCAAGACAAATTAATAAAAATGAGTTAAATTAAGATAAAAAAGTTAGCTAGCAATATGCCTGAGACATAGACCAAACAAGACATAGACCAAACAAGATATAAGCGTCTGAGTCATTGGGGTGGGGGGGCTGAGGTCTAAACCTCTGGCCCAATGGGGCCAGAAACCTCTTACTACAGGTATGCACCACCACCACTCAGCATAATAAATCTTAAAACAAAACAAAACAAAAATAGAGTATGATGCATGCCTTTAATACCAGCATCCAGGAGGCAGAGGCAGGCAGATATTTATGAGTTTATATAGTGAATTCCAGGACAGTCAGGAATACACTAAGACTGTCACATTAATTAACAGATTGTTGGCCAGCAAGATGGCGCCACACGCAAAGCTTCTGGCCACAAAGATTGATGGCCTGAGTTCTGTCTCTGGAACCTACATAGCTGAAAGACAGAACTGACTCATTGGAAATTGTCCTCTGACCTCCAAAAAGAATTGAAATTCATCAGGCCTGGTGGTACAAGACTTTGATCTCAGAACTAGATTGGCAGAGGCAGGCAGAGCTCTGTGGATTTGAGGCCAGTCTGATCTATATAGTGAGTTCCTGGCAGCCAGGGTCTCATAGTAGTGAGGCCTTGTCTCAAAATAAATAAAATTAATTGTTAGCAGATTGTTTCTTCTAATTAAACCTCAGATCCTTCTACCCTATATTCTCCAAGGTTTTGAATAGATAAAATCAACTAGTTAGTTAGCTAGTACAGGTACTACACCCATTTCATCTTCCCAGGAACTGTGCAAGAATGAAACTGTGGTTCTCATTTCTGCTTTCCTTCTTACCATAAAACTCTGCATATGCCACTTCTTCAACCCTGGGGATTAATAGTACTTATCTAGTAGATTATTTTGACAGTTAAATGAGATATGTTATCTGTAGTAGTTGCCCAAGGATTTTTTTTTTCAATGTTAGAGATCAAAGGCTATCATTCATGGTAGGCAAATGTTCTATCACTGGTCTACATAATCCATGGGTGAGTTTACAGAAGGCATGCATGTAAACTGTAGGTGTGAAATGTGTATAATGCTGCATCTGCAAATAGGACTTCCCACAAGTGCAACTGTTGTACTTGCTATGGGGACATCACTACAACCAGGTATAAACAGAATAATGTGCATAAACCTATATTTGGTTTTGTGTTTTTGTTTTACAACCCTGACCCACTTTTAATGAAAAATGTACCTGAAAATGAAAATTTTAGATTAGATTTTAAGACAGAGAGCCTGTGCCTTTAATCCCAGCACTTGGGTGGCAGAAGCAGAGAGCTCTCTAAGTTAAAGGCCAGCCTGTCTATAGAGAGAGTTCTAGGACAGCCAGGAATACATAGAAAAACCCTGTCTTAAAAAAAAAGAAAGAAAAAAGTGAAAGAAGGAACGGAAGAAAGAAAGAAAGACAGGCCTGAAGAGAAAATTCAGTACTTAAGATGACCCAGGATCGGGGCTGGAGAGGTGGCTCAGTGGTTAAGAGCATTGACTGTTCTTCCAGAGGACCTGAGTTCGATTCCCAGCATCCACATGGCAGTTAATAACTGTCTGTAATTCCTAGATTTGACACCCTTACACAGTTATACATGCAGGCAAAACACCAATTCACATGAAATAAAAATAAATATTAAGGGGCTGGAGAGATGGCTCAGCGGTTAAGAGCACCCTCTGCTCTTCCAGAGGACCCGGGTTCGATTCCCAGCACCCACATGGCAGCTAACAACTGTCTGTAGTTCCAGTTCCAGGCAAACACCGAGGCAAATAAATAAATAAATAAATAAATAAAGCTTAAAATAAATAAATAAATAAATAAATAATAAAGCTTAAAATAAATAAATAGATAAATATTAAAAAAAAAAAAAAAGAGGACCCAGTACCCACATGTAAAAACTGTCTGTAACTCCAGTTCCAGGGGATCTGACACCCTCTTATGGTCTGCATAGGCACTAAACACATTAAAAAAAATTTTTTATGGGGCTGGAGAGATGGCTCAGAGGTTAAGAGCACTGACTGTTCTTCCAGAGGACCTGAGTTCAATTCCCAGCAAAACCACATGGTGGCTCACAACCATCTATGATGAGGTCTGGTGCCCTCTTATGTAAAAAAAATTTTTATATGCCAAACACCCATATACATAAAATACATAAAAATTAGTAAGTAAATATTAAATAAAAGAAAAGGCATGATGACTCACGTAATCCTAGCACTTAAGAGATTGAGACGGGCTGGAGAGATGGCTCAGAGTTTAAGAGCACTGACTGTTCTTCCAGAGGTCCTGAGTTCAATTCCCAGCAACCACATGGTGGCTCACAGCCATCTATGATGACATCTGGTGCCCTCTTTTGTATACTGTATACATAATAAATAAATAGATACTTTTTTTAAAAAAAAAAAGAGATTGAGACAGGACACTCTGGGCTACACAGTGATGGATACCCTGCTTAAGATTTTAATCAACTAATTTTTTGTTTTACTTCATTTTTGTTTTTTGTTTTGTTTGTTTGTTTTCCAGACAGGGTTTCTCTTCGAATCTCTAGCTGTCCTGGAACTCATGCTATAGACCAGTCTAGCCTGGAACTCAGAAATCTGCCTGCTCTGCCTCCGAAGTGCTGGAACTAAAGGCATTTACCACCACCTGGCAGCTAATTAATTTTTAAAGCCAGGCATTGCTGGGTGTAGTGGCAGGTGGCTAAAACTTTCAGACTAGCCTGTCTGCACTGCAAGTTCCAGACCAGCCAAGGCTACATACCCTTGCCACCAATTAAAAAAAAAAAAAAAAAAATCAATACAGAGGAGCGATGCTCAGTTTTTTAAGTGCCTTAGTTGCTCTTCCAGAGGATATGGGTTTGATTTGACACCCTTTCTGAACTTTTTGTGGGCATTGTATGCACATGGTGCAAGATATAAATGCAGACAAAACACCCATACACGGGGGATGGAGAGATGGCTCAGGGGTTGGGAGCACTGACTGTTCTTCCAGAGGTCTTAAGTTCAATTCGAGCAACCACATGGTGGCTCACAGCCATCTATGGTGGGACCTGATACTCTTTTCTGTACACTGTATACATAACAAATAAATAAATACTTAAAAAAACAAAAATACCCATACACATAAAATAATAAAATCATACACACATGCACGGGCATGCACACACACACACACACACACACACACACACACACACACACATCCTTCTGGCATCTGAGGCAAGTAGATTTCCAGCTGAGATAGGGACTGGACAGATGTCTCAGAGGTTAAGAGCACTCACTTCTCTTTAACTTCTCTTTTTTTCCCAGCACCCACATCAGGCAACTGGTAACCACCTGTAACTCCAGTTCCAGAGACTCCAAAGCTTTCTATCCACCAAAGATACCTGCACACAGGTGGTACACATAAACTCCAGAAGCCTCACACACAAATACATAAATAAAAATAATAAAAATGTAAGCAACAACAAGTACATATACTCAGAGATTGAGCACATAATTATTATCTGATAAATATTAACTGTTAACATAGACTAGGACGTTCTACAGTGGATTAAATTATAAATTCATGTGAAAATTATCTGTGGATAATTATATTTATTACATTATCAGTGGTTTATTTAGGTATTGGGAATATAGATGGAGAAAAGAAATACAAATCTAGAAGGAAAGCAGATCAAGAAGCTGGTGGTGATGAAATCCAAGCATTTGGGAGATGGAGGCATGAGGGCCAGGAGTTCAAAGTTAGTTTTGGCTACATACTTAGAAGGCCAGTCTGGGCAACACAAGACCTTGTCTATAAAAATGATCTAGCCAGGCATCAGTGGCATACACCCTTAGTCTCAGTGCTCAGGAGGCAGAGGCAGGCAGATCTCTGTGAGTTCAAGGCCCAGTGAGTTCTTAGTATACACATGGCTTTTCTCAGTTGTGTGTAAGTCCAGTGTAAGTCCAATTTCAGGGGCTCTGACATTTCTTTCTGCTCTCTATGGACATTATGTACTCACATCAAACACAGACATACATGAAGACAAAACAAAAATAAAATAGAGAACTTCCTACCAAAAAAAAAAAAAAAACCACCAAAACCCAAAACTTTTTGTGGAAAAGCAAATGGCTAAGAAAGACTTCTTAGGGTCTTTGCTTGTTTTTTGTTTTTTTTTTAATTTTTTAAAGATTTACTTTTTTTTTAAATATTTTTAAGGTAACTAACAAGACCTTTCCTCTTTTTTTTTTTTTTTTTTAAACTTTATTTATTTATTTATTTGCCTTGGTGTTTGCCTGGAACTGGAACTACAGACAGTTGTTAGCTGCCATGTGGGTGCTGGGAATTGAACCCGGGTCCTCTGGAAGAGCAAACGGTGCTCTTAACCGCTGAGCCATCTCTCCAGCCCCAAAGATTTACTTTATTTTAAAATGTATTTATAATCAGGCATGGTGGCAAACATCTTTAATCCCAACACTTAGAAGGCAGGGGTGGTCAGTTCTCTGTGAATTTGAAACCAGCTTGGTGTATAAAGGGACTGTCAGGACAGCCAGGGATGTTACACAGAGAAACTCTGCCTCAAAACCCCAAAATAATAAGTTTTTAAAGTATTTACTTTTTTATGTGTATGAGTGTGAGCCTAAGTGATTGCATGCATACTACTTTCATGTAGGTGCCTTCACAAGTCAGTATAGGCCAGTCAGATCCCCTGGAGCTGGAGTTACAGCTAGTTATGAATCATTTACTGGATGTGGGAACTGGGAACCAAACTTTAGGTCTCTTCAGGAACAATAAGTGCTCTTAATTTGTTAATCACTGAGCATTCTCTCTAGCCATTATTAAACTTATTTTTTTGAAACAGGGTCTCTCATCCTAGTCTAGTCCCAGAACTTACTATGTAGCCCAAGTTGGCCTTAAATTCTCAGTAATTCTTCTGCCTGAGCCTTGTAAATGCAAAGATTAGATGAGGCACCATGCCATGACTTCTCTAACAACATGACATTCGAAAAGAAAACTGGAGAGATGGCTCAGCGGTTAAGAGCACCAGCTGTTCTTCCAGAGGACCCGGGTTCGGTTCCCAGCACCCACATGGCAGCTAACAACTGTCTGTAGTTCCAGTTCCAGGCAAAAACCAATGCAAAAAAATAAAAAATAAATAAAGTTTTTTTTTTTTAAAAAAAAAAAAAAAAGAAAAGAAAAGAAAACTGACGGAGGTAAAGAAAGTAACTATCTTGTCGCGGAATCTTGCAGGAAGCTGTGTGCAGAGGCCCTGGTGGGAGCAAGTGTACACAAAGCAGCAGAGGGTGGTAGAGGATGAGGCCATGGAAGTAGCAAAAAAGCCCCGGGGCAGATACATTTATACACCAACATAAAGATTTTGGCTTCCATGTTTAGTGAAGAGGGAAGCCATTGAAGGGTCTCCAGAACATAATACTGAGACTCAAAGAAACGGAACAAGCATCCTAAGATAAAGCAGGAGATGTGAGTTGAGCTGCAGGGCTGATATGTTGCCACTGAATATTTAGCCTTCTTGATTTGGGCATTGCTCTCCTATGAGTTAACACAAAGTGGGACCCGGAAGGAGAAGTAAGGAAGCTTGGCTAAACTGGTAAAGTGAGCGGTGAGATTGGATCCTCAATCTAAGTGCAGCCGGAGTGCAAGTTCTTTACACCACATCGCCTCCCTCAGGTGTCTGGACAATACTGACTGCCGGCCGGGAGGTCATCCTGCGAAATGCAAACCCTGGAATCGCGTCGGCTTAGGGCTACGGAGTTCATTAGCAAGACATAGCTGCTGGGTCTCAGGTCGGCAGGCATCTTTCCGAGGTCCCGTGTGAAGGAAACACAGAGAAAATAAATATTCATTTGCAGTATCCGCGAGTTGGAGGAGCCAATGGCACTAAATAACGCCCCCAGAAGTCGCGAGCTTCTCCTGCAGCCCCCAAATTAGCTCTGCAGCTCCCGGAGGGGCGGGGCAAAGCGGAGGGGCGGGGCTTCGATGACACGCCCCCATCACGTGACGGGGCCATCATGGCGGCGGCCAAGGGCCAGCCCGGTTCCCGGAAGCAGGCTGCGAGGGGCGGGCGCGCTGCTGGAACCCGAACGGAGGAGCTGGAGCCAGTGCGGGGAGGGCGGCCCGGCGGCCTGGAGCCGGACGTGTCCGGAGAGTCCCCGCAGACCGGGGCAGCAGGTAAGACGAGGGCCGGGCGGAGAGCGAGCGTGTGAGGGGATGCTAGGCTGGGGCTAGGGGGCGCAGGGGGTTAGCATGACCCAGAGTCTGCCATGCACGCGCGTGACTGTGAAGCAATTGGAGAGGCTGGCGCGGGCGGAAGGGGATGCTCGGGATAGATGTGGGGACCAAAACTGGCCCATCAGCCAGGACGGGAGGTAACAGAGGAAGAAGCTATCTTGGAGAAGGGCAGCAGCCCCTTTAGAACCTGCGGGACTGGGATTACTGAAATGAGTCCCACTTTGCTGTGCCAGGCCAGGGTGGGGCGAGTGCTCTGGCCTCTCCTCCATCTCACCCTTCCCTGCCCTACAGAGTCCTAAGAGACAACCATTCCTCCCTCCCACTCACCGGACTGGTCCCTCCGGTCTCAGCTCTGGGGGAGTGGAATTGACAGCCGGAGTTGGGTGGAGCTGCTTAGACACTCAAGCCTTTGACTGTGCTACCCGGATTATGGATGTGACTATGACCAATGTTCTCTGCACAGGTCGTCCGGGGGCCCACCATGCTGGTGACTGCCTATTTGTCTTTTGTGGGCCTCCTGGCCTCCTGCCTGGGCCTGGAACTGTCAAGATGCAGAGCCAAGCCCCCTGGAAGGTCTTCCAGCAATCCTTCCTTCGTTCAGTTTCAACTAGACTTCTATCAAGTCTACTTTCTGGCCCTGGCAGCAGACTGGCTCCAAGCCCCCTACCTCTATAAACTCTATCAACATTACCACTTCTTGGAGGGTCAGATCGCAATCCTCTATGTTTGTGGCCTGGCCTCCACAGTTCTCTTTGGTCTGGTGGCCTCCTCCCTTGTGGATTGGCTGGGTCGGAAGAAGTCTTGTGTTCTTTTCTCCCTCACTTACTCTCTATGTTGCTTATCCAAGCTGTCCCAAGACTACTTTGTGCTGCTGGTGGGCCGAGCACTTGGTGGACTGTCCACTGCCCTCCTTTTCTCAGCCTTTGAGGCCTGGTATGTCCATGAGCATGTGGAGCGCCATGACTTCCCTGCCGAATGGATCCCAACCACCTTTGCCCGAGCGGCTTTCTGGAATCATGTGCTGGCTGTGGCAGCAGGTGTGGCAGCTGAGGCTGTGGCTAGTTGGATGGGCCTGGGGCCTGTAGCACCTTTTGTGGCCGCCATCCCCCTGCTGGCTCTGGCTGGGACCTTGGCCCTTCGAAACTGGGGAGAGAATTATGACCGTCAGCGTGCCTTCTCCAAGACCTGTGCAGGAGGCCTGCGCTGCCTCCTGTCTGACCGCCGTGTGCTGCTGCTGGGCACCATTCAAGCCCTGTTTGAGAGTGTAATTTTTATCTTTATCTTCCTGTGGACACCCGTGCTGGACCCCCATGGGGCCCCATTGGGCATTGTGTTCTCCAGCTTCATGGCTGCCAGCCTGCTGGGTTCTTCCCTGTACCGCATCGCTACCTCCAAGAGGTACCACCTTCAACCTATGCACCTCCTTTCTCTTGCTGTTCTTATCGTGGTCTTCTCCCTCTTCATGTTGACTTTCTCTACCAGCCCAGGCCAAGAAAATCCCGTGGAATCCTTCATCGCTTTTCTACTTATTGAGCTGGCTTGTGGGCTCTACTTTCCCAGCATGAGCTTCCTTCGAAGGAAAGTGATCCCCGAGACAGAGCAGACTGGTGTTCTCAACTGGTTCCGAGTGCCCCTGCACTTACTGGCTTGCCTAGGGCTCCTTGTCCTCCATGACAGTGATCGGAAAACGGGTACTAGGAACATGTTCAGCATCTGTTCTGCGGTCATGGTGATGACTCTGTTGGCCGTGGTGGGACTCTTCACGGTGGTGAGGCATGATGCTGAGTTGCGGGTCTCCTCACCCACAGGGGAGCCCTATGCCCCTGAGCTTTGATTTTTCCAGGACAAGGGGCTTGGGATGGACTCTTGAATCCCACCTGCCCAGCTGTATGACTCACTTTGTGATTCTGTCCTCCAGCCCCTCTTGCCAGTGTTGGGAAGGACATGGGGGTGATGGACTGGAAAGGTGCCAAAAGTTGACTGTGTTAATCCCTAATTCCTTTTCCCCTTGCTGTATAAAAATAAACACTTTCAATTGATAAGATTTGGTTTGCTGGACCCACAACAGTTTCTGCTGAGGGGGCAACTGGAGATTTTGAGGTAGAGGTGGGATTATCAGTAAATGCTTTCTATTTCTGACATCTTCAAACCTGTCTCCAGTCAACCAGAGCTGTGAAATACCTCTCAGAAGAACTGGGTAGAAAGGACCAGATGACTCCTAAGCCCTCCATTCTCTTGACTGGGACAAGTACCCTCTCCAGTTGTCAGCAAAATCCTTGGTCCACATGCAGGGGAAGATGACCTCTTGAAACTGGGGTTACAGGCATGTGCAGGATGCTCAACTTGTTACATGGTGCTGAGATCTAAACCCTAGTCCTCATGATTATGCAGCAAGTTCTTCTAACTACTGAACCATCTCTCTAGCTGCAAAGGGGAAGGTGATCTCTGAGTATGTGGCCAGTGCCCCATTGAACAAAGATTCCAGAGATTTGGGCTACTGTATTGCAATGACTATCCCATTAGGATAAACTAAGATCTTTCTTGTAAGAATAAGCTTGCTCTTCTAAACGTATGCTTGCCTACCTTGTTCTTTTGTGGCTACAGATGCCCCCATTTGTCCAGGGTCATCTGGGTCTACTAGGTCCTGTGTCCCTTCATGACACATAAGTAAAGGGCTGCCAAGAAGAGAGTATTAATGGGCTTAGGGACTGGGACATCTTGTCCATACCTGATTCTTCCCCACCCAGCCAGGGTGAAGGCTAGCAAGTCATCAGGGCAGGAAATAGTACCAGTGGGAACACCAGTTTTGTGGGTCCCTCCCTGCCTCACCTCTGATTATATCTGTCTTTTCTCCTCTCAACAGAACCCAGGCTTCTCAAGGGAAATGGAGCCTGCTTTAAGAAGGGTGGGGATGGAGAGAGAGTGGCTTAAGGGTGTGTCCTGGAATGTGTTTGAGATGGGCATAGGGGGGCCCACCTGTTCTGGAAAGGAATTAACTACCTTTCCTTGAGTCTTAGAAGAATTCAGGATGTTCCAAGTCCTATAAGTACCAGCCTGTATGGAGAGATAGCATAAGATGGTGGAGTGTCTGCAGCAGGGCACTGGAGAAATGGACCACAGTCCCAAATACCCACTCAGCAAAAGAAGGCATCACCTCCCTACCCACCCCCAACTTGAGGCTAAAGAAAGTCTGTTGGGGGGTTGGGAATTTAGCTCAGTGGAAGAGCAGTGTTGGCCTAGCAAGCACAAAGCCCTCAGCTCCAGAAAAGAAAAAAAAGTCTGTTGGAAGAACTTCCTCTTTCTGCCCCATTGAGCTTCACCAAGCATTTTATAGTTATCTGTAGACATTCTTTCCTTATCGTATTATGATCTCTTGAGGGCAGGAGGAAACCGTCTCATTCTCTTATACATATGTACACATATGTCGGTGCTTTGCCTCTGGCTGTGCCTAGTGTGTATCTAGAGAAGAACCATCTACCTAGTCAAGAGTGGCCTATGCAGAAGCCTTATTAGAATAGATGGGAATCTAGAGCTTAGCCGATGGTTTGGTTTTGTTGTTGGTTTCTGTTTTTGAGATCAGGTCTCATTATGCTGTCCTGTCTGGCCTGCAACTGAATCTATAGACCAGCGTAGCCATGAAGTCTCAGATGCCTTGCCTCCCAAGTACTGGAATTACAGATGTCAAGTACTTGCTAGAGACTTGTTTTATAGATGACAGTACTTACTGATGGAATTATGATGGGGGTGTGACTCATATTTTTAAATGATAAGGAACTAGGGGAAAGAGAGCTGATGTATTCTCTCCCCCCCAAGGCAGTCTAGGGTTGTCCCTACTGCTGTAAACTTTTTTTTTTTATGGGGTCCCTACTGTGTGCTGTGCATTGTATTGCTGGTGATTTTTTTTTTTTTTTAAAGACTCTGAGAGAAAATATCATGTAAAGAGAGTAACTTGGCTTAAACTCATGTAACAAAGCCAGGTGGAAGTGCCACATGCCTTTAATCCCAGCACTCAGGAGACAGAGACAGGTGGATTTCTGTGAGTTTGAGAGCAGCCTGGTCTACAGATGGAGCTGCAGAACAGCCAAGACTACATAGAGAAACCCTGTCTCAAAAAAATAAAAAAAGTTGTGGTAAACAGACTAAAGCCAGTGATCTTGCCATGACACACACTGCTTAGGTCCTCTGGGTTTTCCTCACCACTTGTGTTATTTTGATCTCCAATCCTGCTCCTCCATTCCAAGCTCTGCCCCGAGACATAGACCATGGTGAGAGCATTTAGGCTTTGTGATCTGATCTGCTTATGGTAACAGTTCATATGGTTCACATGAGATGATGATGCCCCACATAGGCATGCTATTTGAGGCTGCACAGTTAACCGATCCTTTGTTTGCACGGTTATTCAAGCCTGTACCCCCAGCTCGTGGGAGGCTGAGGAGTAGGTCAAAACTACAAGGCCACTCTAAAACTGCATAACAAGTTAGAAGATAGCCTGGGCTACGCAGTAAAACTCTTAAAAAAAAAGGAAGAAAATAAAGAAGGAATGAAGGAAAGAATGAACACCTTAGGTGAAGAAGTACAAGCTTACAATCCCAATACTCAGGAGGTGTGTGGAGGAGGAGGGTCAGGAATTCAAATTTAGCTATAAAACAAGATGAAGGCCAGCCTGGGCTACATGAGCCCCTCTCTCAAAACAACAGCAATAACAAAAAAACAACAACAAAATAATAGCATCCACACCCAGCTGTGTGGTCCAAATCTGACTCCTCCATTCTGCCTCAGTTTCTTTCTCTGTGAAATGGGAAAGACAACGTGGTTTCTACCCTACAGGGCTCTTAGGAAGATTAAATAAATTACTGTACTTAAGTCCTCAGAATAATACTTGGCCCACGTTTTAAGTACTACATAAGTGTTTATCTTTTTCAGTGCCGGAGACTGAACCCAGGGTTTCATCCATTCTGACATCCTGAACAAGTATTCTGCTACTGAACAGCATCCCCAGCCTCAGCTGTTTGTTCTTGACTTTTCTACTAGGAGTTCATTAGGCTTCGGGAATGAAAGTGAGTGGATGCTGTAAGGGATGCAGAGCTTTCCAGCACGTCCCAAGGGTTGGGGGATTCCCAGCAATGTTTATTCTTGGTCAGGCTATCCAAGTGACCTTCTGCTTTGGGCGTGTGTGAATTGTCAGTCTATTCCACTTGAACTCGTTTCCTATTCCTCAAGTGGGAAGGTCAGCTTGGGGTCAGACTTGATACCAACCACAGTCTTCCCTCAAGAACTCCTGCTCATTTCCATCCAGCTAGACTCATAGGGCTTTTCTATGGTATTTAAAGGGTCTTGAGAAGAGAAGCATCCCATAGAACCACATGGAAAAGAACAGAAGGCCTGGGGAAAGACAAAATACTGGTTCCAAGGCCTAGATGACAGGCTTCTGGGATGGAGGGTGTGAGCTCCATCTCCCGTTGCTCTTGGCCTAACCCAGTTCTACGATTCTCCTTGTCTCTCCCCATCTCCTTCTGTCTCTTTCTCTCTTCTTTCTCCTCTGTCTGTTCTATTATTTGGGACAGGGTCTTGAATCCCACCTATGTCTGCTTCCAATGTGCACCATCTACCTTTAATCCAAGCAGTAAGGAGACAGGCAGGCAGATCTTTGTGAGTTCAAGGCCAGCATGGTCTACAGAGCTGAGTTCCAGGAACTAGGGCTACAACAAAGAAACTCTGTCTTGAAAAACCAATTTTTGTTTGCTTGTTTTGAGACATGGTCTCATAATTTAGCCTTGGTTGGCCTGGAACTTAAAGAGATCTGGCTACTTCTGCCTTCTCAGTGTTGGGATTAAAGGTATATACCACCACTCCAAACCTGTTATTTGTTTTAGAGAGAAGGTCTCACTCTGTACTTGTGATCCCTCAATCTCTACCTCTGGAGTGGTAGACCTGACCATGTGTGTCACCAAGACAGGCTTTTTTTTTTTTAGATTATGAATGTGATGATATCGGCTGTGGTTACAGTACTCCAGAAACAGAGGTAGGAGGATTGCCACAAATTCAAGGCTGACCTGGGCTGTATAAGGAAATCTTGTCTCAGACAAACAAAATGCCCAGCAAATCAAAATTATATAGGCTCCTTGCTAAGGTCAAATGAGAACACAGGATTGTATATTTTAATATAAACCTGTAATGATAAACATGTAAATGTTATATTAAACACATTTATGTTTTCATAGCAATATAGCATTATGTGTTGCTTTAAGCAATTGGTGTTATTTGATTAGATTCTGAGTAAGTCTTGCTAGCTGATTTCATCATGGTGTTGTAAACATAGAGTGTATCTATAAAAATTAGATGGGGGTAATGTCAATAGATGGCAAATCTTATGAGTCCCCTGTCATATCTGTGGTCTGTCGTTGAACAGAAAGTTATGTAGTAGTACATGACCAAATGTAAAAAAGGTCAGATTTCATTAATTCTGATTATCAGGTATGGCTACTGTTAAGTGTATTTTTGCAGTCTGCTGGTCCATCAGATTACATTATTTTTTAATTTAATTTTTAAAGATGTGTTTAAAGAGGTGACTAAGCAGTTAAGAACATTGGCTGCTCTTCCAGAGGACCTGGGTTCAATTCCCAAAACACAAATGACTGATCACACCTGTCTGTGACTCCAGTTCTAGAGGATCAACACCCTCACACAGACACACATGCAGGCAAAACACCAGTGCACATAAAAATAAATAAATTGGAGCTGGAGAGATGGCTCAGCAGTTGAGAGCATTGACTGTTCTTCAGGAGGACCTGAGTTTGATTCCCAGCATCCACATGGCAGCTAACAACTGTCTGTAATTCCAAGATCTGACACCCCTACACAGTTATGCATGCAGGCAAAACACCAATTCACATAAAAAAATAAAAATAAATATTTTGTAAAAAAATAAATAAATCTTTTCAAAAAGATGCATTTGGGATTTTAAAATTTTATTGCATTTTATGTGTGTGAGTATTTTGCCTGCATATATATATGTGTGTATCACATGTGTGCCTGGTGCCGCAAGTAGATCAGAAAAGTCATCAAATCCCCTGGAACTGGAGTTACTAATGGCTGAACTCCCATGTGTGTGCTAGGAACTGAATCCAGGCCCACTGGAAAAGAAGGAGGTGCTCTTGACTGCTGAGCCATCTCTCCAGCCCCATTAATTTTTATTATCTTATTATTACATTATTTTCCCTTTCCTTTATTTGTTAGTTTTTGGAGACAGGGTGTATCAGGCTTTCCTTTGCACCACCAAGCAGCTCCCAAATTATTATACAGAGACTTATTATTAGTTATGAATGTTTGCTCTTATTCTTTTCCCACTAGCTCCTATAACCCGTTTCTCTTCATCTACATGATTTTGCCTGGGGTTTTTTACCTTTCTTTCATTCTGTATGTCCTACTTCCTGTTAGGCTGGCTAGAGGCCACCAATCTGGCTGGCCCCAGACATCTCACTCTAAAGCAAAAATTATCAAATTCTAGTTCATATTTAATGAAAACTCAGAACCAAATATTGGGGAAAAGCTGGAATATCAGAGAGAGGGAACTGACCACAGTCAATTCTCACCTCTACCTGGCTCCGTGCTCCTACAGAATACCTGAATGTCTGCCTATGCCTTAAATATCTTCTCCATCCAGCTGTTTCATATCAAGTTCAACTCTGCATCATAATCCTAGAGTTAGGATTAAAGGTGTGAGCTACTTCTGTTTGGTTGTTAGGCCTTGAACTCACGGAAACACAGAAAGACCTCTGTCTCCTGAGTAATAGGATGAAAGGTATGACCACTCTCTGACCCTCATGGATTGACTGTGGGTTATTCTGTCCTCTGATATTCCAGGCTGATTTTATTAAATATAAAGTGTATCACCACATTTCTCTTCCCCTCTTTTTCGTCCTCGTTTTTCTTCCCTCCCTTTTATTTTCTCTCTTCCTGGCTGTCCCACCTGTCCCTCTATTGCCTGGCTATTGGCCCTTCAGCTTTTTATTAGACCAATCAGGTGCCTTAGGCAGGCAAGGTGAAACAGCAACTTATCTTTACTAACTAAACAAATGCAACAGCAAACAAATGTAACACATCTTTACATCATTAAAAAATGCAGCATAGGGGCTGGAGAGATGGCTCATTGGTTAAGGGTACTGACTGTTCTTCCAGAGGACCAGGGTACAATTTCCAGCACCCACATGGCAGCTCACAACTGTCTGTAATCCTAGTAACACCAAGGCAAATAAATAAATAAATAAGTTTAAAAAAATGCAGCATAAACAATTATAACACATCTTTGCTCAGTTAATGTAATATTCCATAACAACAGGATTTTTCTGTGTAGCCCTGACTGTCCTGGAACTCACTCAGTAAAACAATCTAGCCTTAAACCAAGAGATTCACCTGCTTCTGCCTCCTGAGTGCTGAGACTAAAGGCATGTGCCACCACTGCCAACTATTTATTTTATTTATTTATTTATTTATGAGACAGAGTATCACTATATACCCCTGCCTGGTCTGAACTCAGTATGTAGACTAAACTAGCCTCAAACTCAGAAATCTATTTGCCTCTGCCTCCTAAATTCTGGGATTAAATGTATATGCCACTACACCTGGCCATTATTTATTTTAATTAATTGAGACAGAACTTCATTGTGCAAATCTAAAAAAAAAAAAAAAAAAAAACCTATACAAACCTTTGGGGCTGGAGAGATGGCTCAGAGGTTAAGAGCATTGGCTGATCTTCCAGAGGACCTGAGTTCAATTCCAGCAACCACATGGTGGCTCACAACCATCTATAATGAGATTAGTGCCCTCTTCTGTTGTGTATATACAAAATAAATCTAAAAAAAAAAACAAAACAGAATTTCATTGTGTGGTCTTGGAACTTGCTTTGTAAACCATGCTGGCCTTTTACTTTGCCTCTGCCTCCTGAGTGCTGGATCAAATAATTTTTAAAGGAAAAACTGGATTATACTGGTCTGGAGAGATAACTCAGTGGTCAAGAACACATATTTGAATCCCCAGCACCCATGTACACTCACAATCACCTGTAATTTCTGCTCTATGGGATCTGGCTTATGCAGGCACCTGGAGTCATGTACACATATCTACACATAGTCATAAAGATACAATTTTTTTTTTTTTTTTTTTTTTTTTTTTTTTTTTTTTTTTTTTTTTTTTTGATTTATTTATTTATTATGCATACAGTTTTACAGAAGAGGGCGCCAGACCTCATCATAGATGGTTGTGAGCCACCATGTGGTTTTGCTGGGAATTGAACTCAGGACCTCTGGAAGAACAGTCAGTGTTCTTAACCTCTGAGCCATCTCTCCAGCCCCAAGATACAATTTAAAATAATAAAAATAAAGACAAATGGATCATACTATTCATTATTTTCTGAAGTGCTCTGTGTGTGTGTGTGTGTGTGTGTGTGTGTGTGCATCCCAGCCTTGGCATGCCTTCTAAAAATTATTTATTTATTTTTATCTTATGAGCACTATTGGTATTTTGTCTGCATGTATGTCTGTGTGAGCGTGTCAGATTCCCTGGACCTGGAGTTATAGGCAGTTGTAAACTGCCAGGTGGGTGCCTCACAACCTCCTATAACATTAATTCCAGGTGAGTCGTTGACTCCTGTGGTCTCCTTGGGTACCAAGCAAGCATGTGATACACATACACACATACAAGCAGACGTTCATGTCCACAAAATAAAAAAAAAAAAATCTTTAAAAACAGGTGTAGTGGCTCATGTTTTGAACTCCAGCATTTGTAATGCAGAGACAGGAGGATCTCTGTGAATTTGAGGCCACCCTGGTCTACAGAGTGAGTTCCAGGACAGCCAGGACTGTAAACACAGCGTAACACTGCCACAAAAAACAAAACTGAATAAAACAACAAAGAAAAAACTCACATTGGATTGTTGAGAATGGACATATAGCTTAGTGGTACAAGGTTTGCCTAGCTTGAACAATGCCTTAGGTTTAACCCATAGCACTGCAGATATATAACTATGCAAATTTTATAATTAAACTAAGTGCGGTGCTCCAGGCCTACAATCCCAGTACATAGGATGTGGAGACAGAAGCACCAGGAGTTTAAACTCTTAGCTTCAGTTATATAGTAAGTTCTAGGATGGCCTAGGTACATGAGATCTTGTCTTAAAACAACAAAGAAATCTGTATATTTAGATTGGGTCCTATCCTGAAGACATAATATATGTATGTATGTTTAGGTGTCTATATGAATGGGTATGTATATGCTGTGGGATAATGCTTTTGTACACTGTGAAGATTTGTTCTTTGTATTGGTTTAATAAAACACTAACTGGTCAGTAGCCAGGCAGGAAGTATAGGCGGAGCAAATAGACTAAGAAAATTCTAGGAAGAGGAAAGGCAGAGATGTAGTTGCCAGCCAGACACAGAGGAAGCAGGATGAGAATGCTGGACTAAGAAAAGGTACCAAGCCAGAAGCCTAAATATAAATAAAAATTATGGGTTAATTTAAGTGTAAGAACTAGTTAGCAATATGCTTGAGCTACTGGCCTAGTATTTACTATAATATTAAGTCTATTAATATTCCCAAATATTAATATGCTACACACACAAAATTTCTAAAATCTGAAATCCAAAGCACATCCAGAATGTTCACCATTATAGAATGTAACTCTAAATATTTCATCAAATACATTTGACTCAACCTGTATCCCTGGTTATCACCCCCCAAAGACATTTATTTTATTCATTCCTGAATGTATACAAGTGTACAACATGTGTTCAGGACCCCAAGGAGGTCAAAAGAATCATCAGATTCTCCAGAACTAGGGTTCAGATGGTTTTGAGCTGCCATATGAACCTGGCAGGTAGGACTATCTCAGTATTTCTCTATGTCACTCTTGCCTGCCTGAACTTTATTATGTAGACTCACAGAGAGTGTGGAGGATTACAGGCACCCAGTTTCTATCCCTTCTTACAGAGACAAATTGAGCTAGTACTAGAATCAGGTTTTACTTGCCAGTATCAAGTTCAAAGCTCTTTCCTCTTTTTAGACTCATGATTCAGATGCAGGATTAAATCATCTGACTTAGGCTGGTGAGATGGCTCAGAAGTTAAATACTCCTACCACCAAGCCTGATGACCTGGCTTCAATCCAGAGAACCCACATGGTGTGTGTGTGTGTGTGTGTGTGTGTGTGTGTGAGAGAGAGAGAGAGAGAGAGAGAGAGAGAGAACAGACTTTTACAAGTTGGCAGTTGTTCTCTGACCTCCACACATGCATACACACACATCTCCTATTCATTTCAGAAACATTTCTGTTGTGGTTATTTATTTTTTACTTTTTATGTACATTGGTGTTTTGCCATTGATGTTAGGTCCCCTGTAACTGTAGATAAAGGCAGTTGTGAGCTTCGATACAGCATATGGGCGCTTAGAATTGAAACTTGTTCCTCTGGAAGAGCAGTCAGTGCTCTTAACTGCTGAGCCATCTCTCCAGCCCTGTCGTGTTTTTGAGACAAGATCTCTCTAGGTAGTCCTAGCTGATCTAGTACTTGCAATGTGCTCCAGAGGTCTGGGCTTAAAGGCATGTTCCACTACACCTGCTGTTGTTTTTTCTGGAGACAGGCTTCACAAAACACAGGCTGGCCTTGAACTTGATGTGTAATCAAAAATGAACTTGAGGTCCTCATTCCCTTGTCTTCATCTGTAATATGGATCACATATTACAGGCTTGCACTATGCCCAGCTTTCAGTAAATACTATGTAGATGAGCATGATGCTAAGATGCAGGAGGAAGTTAGTATTTAGACAATTGATCACCTCCTATAAGGAGTATCCTGGGCATGTCTATAATCATTATTGACTAATTGTGGTACTGGTGATTGGAACTTGGAGCTTTGTGTACACTAGGTATCTGCTGTATTACTGAGCTAACCTTCTTTTCACTTTTTACTTTTATTCATTTATTTTTGAAGATCTGTTTATTTTTCTTTCTTTCTTCCTTTTTTCTTTTTTTTTGGTGGGAGCGGCTTTTATTGGGGTGGGGGCTCAGTCCTTCTTGGTCGCTGCCTTCCTCATGGCTGCCAGCAGGTTGCTCAGCTCCTCCCGCTTCCTCTTGGTGCGGATGTGCGTGCCCATCCTCTTCTTGATGAACTTGAGCGCGCACTTGTCCTTGGACACCTTGAGCAGCTCCATGGCGCGCCACTCGTAGGGCGCGAAGCCGCACACCTCCTGGATCATGTCCCACACGAACTTGGGGTGCTTGGTGAGGCACCCGCGGCGCGGGCTGTGTCTCGGCTTGCTCACGTTCTTCGTCACCTTGTGGCCCTTGTTGAGGCCCTTGTTGAGGCCCACGGCCATAGGGTAGCGCAGAGCCATGGCTGCTTCTCTACGATGGCGGCTGCAACAGGAACAACCTGTTACTTTTTCATGAGTTATTTGCCAGAAGGGGTATGTGTCTGGTGCCAGAAGGGGTTGGAAGAGGAACTTCAGTTCCATATGACCCCTGGAACTGGAGTTATAGGTCGTTTGAGCCACCATATGGGTGCTGGGAACAAAACCCGAGTCCTCCTCAAGAGCAACAAGGGCTCTCAACTGTTGAATCATCTCTCCAGTTCTCTTACTTTTTATTTTGAAATGATCTAAATGAAGTTGCCCATGATGACCTTTCTAGTTTAGGCAGGCTTTGAATTTAAGACCCTCCTGCCTCAGGCTCTCGAGTATCTGAGATTATAGGTGTGTTTTTAACAGGTGTATGTAATGAATCTGGCTTTTAAATATATATATATATATATATAGTTCTTTTTAAAAATTAATTTTATTATCAAGTGATTGTAACACACAACAACTTTAATTCCAGCACTCAGGAGGTAGAGGCCTGCCTGATCTACAGAGCTAGCTAGCTCCAGGACAGCCAGGGCTATGGGAGGAGGAGGAGAAAAGAAGGAAGGAGGGAAGGAAGGAAGAGGAGGAGGAGGAGAAGTTGTTTTAATGCAGACACTAAAAATAACAGGCTTTTATCTCAAGTAGGTTAAAGAATGAAAGAAGCTGGCCATCTTGCAAATTCAGCATCTTTATTACCCAGCTATAGCCCATCTCCCTTTCTGTCTTCCCGCCAGGGAGTTTAACTCCTAGTCTTCCAGATTCACTACAAAGGCAAGGGTGGTGCCAAACATCATCCACCACTAGAGGATAAAGAATCCTCACGAGAGGGCCTGGAAAGATGGCTCAGAGGGATCAGAGGTCCTGTAGTTCAATTCTCAGCAACCACATGGTGGCTCACAACCATCTGTAATGAGATCTGGCGCCCCTTCTGGTGTGCAGCATACATGCAGGCAGAAAGCTGTGTACTTCTTTAGTCCCAGCACTAGAGGCAAACCTGTTCCAGGCAACCAGGACCACGTAGTGAAAACCAATATTAAAAAAAACAAAACAAAAAAACTATCCAAACTAACTACACCATTTTCCTCCTTAGTAACGAAAGCCATGAGGATTTACTAGTATTTTAATTTTCTTGAAATTTAAAATCTATTCTAATTCTCTTTAAACTTAAAAGTCCTGCCTGAGCTCGGGAGATAATGGCAAGGAGATAAGCCATCCTGAAAGCGAAGTGACTATAAGTTGACCACAGTCGAAGAACTCAAACCCGTCTTAAGGGGACTGCGGGGGAGGAACTACCAGGGTGCCTTCCGGTCCAGAGCGGAACCTCACAGGCTAGGTTTCACGTGACAGGCAGCGAGGCAGGTAAACTACAACTCCCAGAGTGCCACGCGGCCGGCCGGCGTTACGCTTTCCTCGCTGATTGGCCACTAAGGATATTTGAAAGGAGGAGCTGGCGCGGAAAACGGAGACGATATTTTGGATATTGGTGGCGGCTTTGACTGGAGGTTAGTTAGTCCTAGTTGTAAAGGGCAGCGGTTTTGGGTGAAGTAAGGCTCAAAGGATCACATGAGAGCGTGCTCAAGACGAGGTGAGTGATGTTTTCCATTTTGACCTGGGAGGTAACGGGGGTGCCTGTGCAAAGGCCCCTTAAAGGGCTTGGTCGGCGCCCAGGAACCCTGTAGTGCTGTCAGGAGGATAAGGAGCTGTCTGGAGGAAGCGTGTGCTTGGGAGCCCAGCGTCTAGGCATGGTCCTCCCCAACCCCGTAGATTTATGGTGGATTCTTTTCGTGCTTCAATCCCTGTTTTCCTCCGGTTATTTCCATTACAAATGCTCGCAGCTTTCTGCAGTCCATTTCCTTTTCTCTAGCCTTTTACCATGAGGAACTTTAAAGGAATCAACTTCGTGACTCTGCTATGTAGCAAGAAGGAGGCCCAGGAGCTGCTGCCTGACTTGAAGGTAAGGGTGCTCCTGGTTCAGGGCACACCTAGTTTTCTGAGACCATCTATCCTTTTCTAGTAAGTTAAAGGAAAGAGAATTCTTTTTCCTTTTTTTTTTTTTTAACTTTCCATACGGGGGATTGGACACAGGAGCTCATGCTCCTGTGATAAAGGAAAGTACTTTACCACAGGAGCTATATCCGTTTTCACTTAATTTCTATTTATTTATTTATTTATTTTTAAGTTTTGAGACAGAATCTTTTTACATAGCCCTGGCTGTCCTAGAACTCAGAGAGATCTGTCTGCTCTGCTTCTGGAGTGCTGGGATTAAAGGCGTGTACTGTCATTCCTGACTTGTTTTCACTTTTTTATTTGAGATAGTATCTCACTAAATTGCCCCAGCTGGTCTTGAACCCACTTAGGCCCAGGAAGGTCTTGGACATTCAACCTTTTTGCTTTAACACCCAAGCCTGACTTGTGTTTTGTCTTAATTTGGAGAGAGAGAGAGAGAGAGAGAGAGATCCTTGTCTCTGGAATCTATTTCTAGTTCCTTTTTTTTTCTACCTGTTTTTTCTGTTCACCTTGCTCATCTCTTTCTCCTAGGAGTTCCTGTCCAAATCCCGAACTGATTTTCCCAGCAGCCGATCCGATGCTGAAAGAAGACAAATTTGTGACGCCATCTTGAGGGCTTGCAACCAGCAGTTGACAGCCAAGCTTGATTGCCCTGGGCATCTGAGGAGTCTGCTGGATCTGGCAGAGCTGGCCTGTGATGGCTATTTAATGTCCACCCCACAGCGCCCCCCTCTCTATTTGGAACGAATTCTTTTCATTTTACTTCGGAATAGTTTGGCTCAGGGAAGCCCAGACACTGTGCTCTGCCTTGTCCAGCCCCTCCATGCTTGTTTGATGCAGAGCTCTCGAGAGGCTGCCCCTCAGGACTATGAGGCTGTGGCTCGGGGCAGTTTCTCTCTGCTTTGGAAAGGAGCAGAAGCACTGTCAGAGCATCGAGCTGCATTCTCAACTCGGCTAAAGGCCTTGAGTTTCCTAGTGCTCCTGGAGGATGACAGTGCCTCTTGTGAGATCCCTCACTTCGCGTCTCCGACAGCCTGTCGAATAGTAGCTGCCTATCAGCTGTTTGATGCTAACGGACATGGTCTAGATGAAGGGGATGCTGACTTCCTATATGACTTGCTCTTTAGGCATGTGATCAGAGTCTTAGTAGGTGAGGGTGGTAGCTCTCCTGGTCCTCTTTCTCCTCAGAAGGCCCTATGCCTTTTGGAACTCACCCTGGAACACTGTCGCCGCCTCTGCTGGAGCCACCACCATCACAAGGCTAAAGGCCCACTGGAGAATGCTCGTGGTCACCTAGGGAATAGCACTGTAGCTCCCAGCCTTGAGTTATGCCAGGTGGGGATTGAGCTGCAGAAAGCTGCAGAAAAAAGACCAGCGGAAGTAGCCCAGCTTCTAATCAAGGCATCGGCTATTCTGAACGACAGTCTGGAGGCTCCGTTGCCCCCACTTCGAGCATTGTATGACAGCTGCCAATTCTTCCTTTCTGGCCTGGAGAGAGGCATCAAGAGGCACTACGGACCTGATGCCATATTGAACCTCTTTACTTTTCTTGGAGGGTACTGTTCCCTTATCCGGCGGCTTCGAGATGTGAGTTAAGGACCTAGAGGTAGAGTGGGGATCTGGGAGTTCTGGGTCTTTGGTAAACTGTTCTCTGGGCTATGCCCGGTGAGCATCTTGTAGCTTTGAGAGAGGAGTGATTTTCCCAGTGTCTTTCTTCCTCACTGGTCTGTGCCAACATCCCAGGATTCTAGGCGGTACTCAGCATGGAGCTCACCATCTCTGCTCCTTCCTTGTTCAGGTCTGTGACGTTTCCTCCAAGCAGCAGCAGTCACTGCTTCAGATGCAGTTCCAAGGCCTTCACCTCTTCACGGGGATTGTTTACGACTTCGCCCAAGGCTGTCAGGTACCATCGGGAAAACAGGAAATATGGATAGTCTTAAGGCCCAAGGTTGCTGCTTAGAAGTGTTGTGGGGTTGCTTTGGTTTTGGGAATGGGGCAAGGTGGAGATCCCAGTGGACCTTGCATGGCTATTCTCACCCTCCGATCTTCTTGTCCCTTCAGGCAGCTGAGCTGGCTCAGCTAGTGGACAGTTGCAGATCTACTGTTGTTTGGATGCTGGAG
Organism: Sigmodon hispidus; assembly: GCA_004025045.1. Lineage (NCBI taxonomy): Eukaryota > Metazoa > Chordata > Mammalia > Rodentia > Cricetidae > Sigmodon > Sigmodon hispidus. The sequence continues at coordinate 77,534 of PVIH01003986.1, read as the reverse complement.
GCACTAGAAGGCCTGTCGGGCAGAGAGCTGACTGACTACCTGGGGATGACTGGTTAGTGACTTACCGCTCAGATGGGGTTCTGGGGAAGGGCTATCACATGTTAGGCCGGCAAGTAAGTAGTACTTGGAATGTATTTCTGACAACTGAGTGACTTAGGTTTAAGGAGAAATGTGTATAAGAATCAGTCAATCTGGGGCTGGAGAGATGGCTCAGCGGTTAAGAGCACCGTCTGCACTTCCAGAGGACCCAGGTTCGATTCCTAGCACCCACATGGCAGCTAACAACTGTCTGTAGTTCCAGTTCCAGGCAAACACCAAGGCAAATAAATAAATAAATAAATAAAGTTAAAAAAAAAAAAAGAATCAGTCAATCTGTTTAATGCCAGGGGAGACTTGATAAAGCTTATGATAGAGGGTTCTGATTGTTTTTCTTCTTATATTTTGCAGTTTGAGTTGGTATTTATTTTATAAAAATGTTTGTGTGCCTAATAGTGACATTATAGCCTTTATAGCTGTTAGTAATTTGTTTTTAAGCCAGAATCACACTATGTAATGCAAACTCAGAGCAGTGCTCCTGCTTCAGCCTCCCCAAGTGCTGGGATCACAAGTTATATTTTAACTTTTTGGTTTTTGAGACAAGGTCTCTTCAAGTAACTGTGGCTGTCCTGAAACTCACTATGTAGACCAGGCTGGTCTTGAACTCACAGAGATAAGCCTGCCTCTGCCTCCGAGTACTGGGAGTAAAGGTGTATGCCACTGGCTAACTTTTTAAAAAAGGATTTATTTTTGTGTATGTGTGAATACCTGCATATATGTATGTACACCTAATGTGTGTCTGGTGCCCACAGAGGTCAGAAGAGGATTCAGATCCTATGAAACTGAGTTACAGCCAGTTGTTTGTGGATGCTGAAAGTCAGACTTGGGCCCTCTGCAAGAATAGCAGGTGCTCTTAAAACACTGAGCCATCTTGAGGGCTAGAGAGATGGCTCAGAGGTTAAGAGCACTGACTGTTCTTCCGGGGGTCCTGAGTTCAATTCCCAGCACCCACATGGTGGCTCACAACCATCTATAATGACATCTGGTGCTCTCTTCTGTATACTATTTATATATACTTCTATATATTATTTATATATACTTTATATATGTATACTTCTGTGTTTATACTTCTGTATAAATAAATAAATTTAAAAAAGAAAAGACGCTGGGCATTGGTGGCGCTTGCCTTTAATGTCAGGACGTGGGAGGCAGAGGCAGGTTGATCTTTGTGCTTGGTCTATGGAGCACAGAAAACCAAAAGAAGGGTACTCCAAAAACTGCTTGTATGTATAGTTTTCCTGGAATTCCAGTACACAGGAGGCAGAGGCAGGAGAATGGCTTCAAGGGTTTTTGTTTTTTAATTTTTATTTATTTATTTATTTTTAAAAAACTGTTTATTTGCCTGGGAACTGGAACTACAGACAGTTGTGAGCTGCCATGTGGGTGCTGGGAATTGAGCTCAGGTCCTCTGGAAGAGCAGACGGTGCTCTTAACTGCTGAGCCATCTCTCCAGCCCTTAGTTTCTAGTTTTAGAGAAACAAAAGAAAAGGTCACATGGCATAAGAAGTCCCTGTTCCATTCTCCATCACCGAGAAGTTTCCCTTTGCAGAGGCAATTACTATATTTGAGACAGGGTTTCACTATGGATACCAAACATAACAGAGATCCATCTGCCTCTGCTTCCTGAATGCTGGGATTAAAGATATATGCCACCACACCTGGCTACAGCTGTCTTATTTTGAGAAACTGTGTTAGGTTGAGGAAATAGACCAGCAGTAGAGCATTTGCCTAACACATATAATGTAATGTCCTGAGTACTGCTCCTCTCCTCCAACTCCATAAACAACTTACTGAGATTTATTCAATTAACAAAACTGTCAAACAATATCAGATGTATCCCCGTCTCCTGGAACCACACATTCTTGTTTGAGGGAAAAGGTAACTGCATAAATGAATTATTAACATGCTAAAAAGTGAGATGGGGGCTCAGCAGTTAAGGTCTGCTCTTCCAGAGGACCCCGGCTCAAATCCTAGCACACATATGGCAGCTAACAAGCTAAGAAGCATCTGTAACTCCAGTTCCAAGGGACTGATTCATTCTTCTGACCTCCATGGGTACCTGGCATACATATACACACACACTACACATGCAAGCAGGCAAAGTATTCATACACATAATAGATCAAAAATCTAATTTTTTTTTAAAACTTTATTTATTTATTATTTATTTATTTGCCTTGGTGTTTGCCTGGAACTGGAACTACAGACAGTTGTTAGCTGCCATGTGGGTGCTGGGAATTGAACCCGGGTCCTCTGGAAGAGCAGACAGTGCTCTTAACCGCTGAGCCATCTCTCCAGCCCCCCTAATTTTATTTTATTTTTTTTTTAAAGCAGTAAGACCTGGGCATGGTGATTCACACCTATGAACCTAGCTCTAGTGAGACTGAGAGAGGATTGCCAGGAATTCAGTGTCAGCCTGGGCTACAGAGTGAGACCCTGTCTCAAAAGATCAAAAGTAGGGACAGGGAAGATATCTCAACCAGAAGAGGCATTTGCTGCCAAGGCCCATGACCTGCGTTTGATCCCTGGAATCCACATGATAGAAAGTGACCAATTCCTTTAGGTCGTCCTGTGACCTTCACACATACATTGTGGCATATGAGCACATACACACAATAAATACAGGTTTAAAAGAAGTGATGAAAAATTTGAGGCAAGTAGAATAGATTATAAAGGGTAGCCCATGGGGCTAGAGAGATAGCTCAGTGGTTAAGAGAATTGGCTGGAGGTGGGCGATGGTGGTATGTTCCCTTAGTCCCAGCACTCACGAGGCAGATCTTTGATTTTTGGGAGGGTGGTGGTTTAGATTTATTTATTATGTATACAGTATACAGAAGAGGGCACCAGATGTCATCATAGATGGTTGTGAGCCACCATGTGGTTGCTGGGGATTGAACTCAGGTCCTCTGGAAGAACAGTCAGTGCTCTTAACCCCTGAGCCATCTCTCCAGCCCAGGAGGCAGATCTTTGAGTTTGAGGCCAGCTTGGTCTACAGAGCGAGTTACAGGACAGTCAGAGTTATGTTAAAATATGATATATATAATATATATATATTTGGTGAAAGCAAAATGCAGGACGGGTAAGAGCAGGAGTGCCATTTCAACTAGATGTTTAAGGTCTACCTTATTATGAGTGCGTGACTTAAAGACTTGGAAGGTGTTAGCTGTGATGGTGCCTAGGAAAGAATGTCTCTGGCACAGCAAATAACCAGTGCCCAATGGTGATGGCTGGAGAGGGTTTGATATGTTTGGGGAATGCAAATGAAGGAAGTGTGGCTCTCATGGCCTGAGAGAATGGTGGACAGGTCAAGTCTCAGCCCTCACCGAAGGCTCATGGGGATGATAAGGAGCCAAAGGAGAGACTTGTCCTCCCGTGTTTCCTGATGTTCTGGGTTTGACAGTGCCCTTTGGAGCTGATGGGCTCTGACCCCAGGCTGAGCTTCTGAACCAGACAGGGAAATGGAGCCCAGGGTGATGGTCATTTGTATCCCTCTCGTCCCTGCAGCCTCTTACAGCAGCAACTTGGCCTACAGCTTCTTCAGTCACAAGCTCTACGATAAGGCCTGTGCCATCTTGGAGCCAGTCTGTCAACACTTGGGCTTGGCAAAGTCAGGTGCTTGTCCTGAGGTGCCTCCTGAGAAGGTAGGAGGGAGAGGGGGGTTATGTTGGTGGGGTCTTGAGTACTGTGAAAGACCAGACTGTGGCTGCTGCTGCTCCTCCTCCTCCTCCTCCTTTTTTGATACAGGGTGTCATTGTATAGCTCCAACTGACCTGGAATTTGCTATGTAGACCAGGTGGGACTCAAACTCACAAGAGACCCACCTGCCTCCACCTCACAAGTACTGGAATAAAAGGCACGTGCCACCACACCTGCTGATCTTTTTCTTTAAAATAGCTGTTTACTTTTGGCTTCCCCTTAAGTTAGTTCCAATCCTAGCTTCCCATTGGAGTCACCTGAATGGACTTGAGAGACTTTGTATTATAATGATTGCCTCAAGTTAATTACATCCGATTCTTGCCCTAGAGTTCAGGTATCTACATATTTTAAGTTTCCCCATCCCCAGGGTGGTCCTTTGTACAACCAGAGTAAAAACCAACATCTCAAGCATGAATGAGTTGAAAGGATAGGTTGGCTGGACCGGCAAGTGGTACAGGGAGGGCTGTGAGTCATTTCTCAGCCAAGGGATGAGTAGCTGAAAGGTCTAAGTGGAGCCACGACACCAGGTTGGCATTTGAATTGCTCTTCCGTAGCTGTGGCCAACAGTACAGGGCGGAAGCCTGGGTGGGCTACTGTAGTTAGTAGCCTGGGCAGGAGCAAACGCATGGACTAGGAAGACGTGAATGTTACAAGAAATCAAGACTTGATCTGAGTTTAACCAGCTAGGAAGGAGGTATAAAGAAGGAAAATGGATGAGTGGCTTCTGCATTTCTGTCAGGACCAGACATTGCCTTTTGCCCAGGAAAGGGTCACAGGAAGTGGAGCACATTCTTAATGTTGTGGACATTGACCACGAGGGGCCCCTGCAGCAGAGAGTGCCAGGATGCTTAGTCTGGGAGGCCTATAGAGAGGCAGGATCACCACCCGATATCCCTCTGTCCATGGAGTGAATGTGTGCCCCATTGTGCTGTGCACTCTGATTGGCTTCATGCTCCAGCTCTCACCCGTCTCTGGTCAGCTGCATAGGTGCTTCCGACTACACGTGGAGAGTTTGAAGAAACTGGGTAAACAGGCCCAGGGCTGCGAGATGGTGACCTTATGGCTGTCAGCTCTGCAACCTTACGGCTTTGAACACATGGCCGAGCCAGTCAATTTCTGGGTTCGGGTCAAAGTGGATGCAGCCAAGGCTGGAGACAAGGAGCTACAGCTGAAGTGAGTCATTTCCGCCCATGGATTAGGCGTGTCTCTTAGACAAGGTCTCTGCTATGTAGGCCAGGCTAGCCTTGAACTCACAGAGATCCTTGTGCTTTCCTACTGCTGAGATTAGAGGCCTGTGCCACCATGCCCAGCCTCCTCAGTTGAGTGTTTACAACACACCAGCTACTAGGTATAGGGACATAGGGGTAAGAGGCAATGTTCTTGTTTCGTTCAGTTTAATGCTCTACTTGGAGAAATACAACCAAGTACGTTGTATGTCTATTTCATGAGGGAAATCCATGACCTGTTGAATGAGGGATGAAGTTTAGGTGGGTTATTTAGGCAAGTCTTTGTTGGAGAAGTCATGTACCTAAGACCTGAAGGTGTAGAGGGATCCATCATTAAATGCCTCGGAATAGAGAAGTCACAGACTAGGAAGGTTTGGGTGGAAACAGGCTTGGGAATGGGACGTGGCTTCAGAATGCCAGCTTGGAGGATGGGGTATGGCATGCCAAATGATGCAGTACTGCTAGGTGGGCAGAAGCCAGGCACAAGTCCTGGGTACAGGTTTGGATGTGATCCCTTAAACAACCCTCTACATTAGAGGAGCCACGTAACTTGATTAAGACTTTTCAAGGCACAGCTAGAGGTACAATGAACGGCACACTAAGGCCGAGGCTCCCTACCAAGGGTGCAAAGACTCTGTCATCAAGGTCTTTACGCAGGCGCTGCTCTTCCCTTCAGGACTTTACGAGACAGCCTTAGTTGCTGGGACGCAGAGACACAGGTCCTGCTGCTGAGGGAGGAGCTACAGGCCTACAAGGCAGTGCGGGCGGACACTGGGCAGGAGCGCTTCAATGTCATCTGTGATCTACTGGATCTCAGTCCTGAAGAGACGGTGGCTGGAGCCTGGGCACGAGCTACCCACCTGGTGGAACTGGCTCAGGTGCTGTGCTACCACAACTTTGCCCAGCAGACCAACTGGTAAGGAGGGATTTGCTCCTTTTCCTAATATTATTGTTATAGGGATCAGTTTCCTGCTCTGTTCCGGAACGCTGAAATGCGTCCAGGATGCTGTGACCGACACTGTTGGTAGGGCCCACTTGAGTGTATCTGTCTCTCCAGCTCTGCCTTGGATGCTATCCAGGAAGCCCTGCAGCTTCTAGAGTCTGTGAGGCCTGAGGCACAGGAGCAGGATCGGCTCCTGGACGATAAAGCACAAGCCTTGTTGTGGCTCTACATCTGTACCTTGGAGGCCAAAATGCAGGAAGTAAGTAGAGCTGAGCTCATGTTACTTACTGGGCATGGATCAATAGGTTTTTCCTGGGGCTGCTGCCACTGAGTCAGTTCCAGTCCTGGTTTTTATTTCAGTCTCTTCTATCCCAAACAGGGTATTGAACGGGATCGGAGAGCCCAGGCCCCCACTAACATGGAGGAATTTGAAGTCAACGACCTGAACTATGAAGATAAACTCCAGGAAGATCGTTTTCTATACAGTAACATTGCCTTCAACCTGGCTGCTGATGCAGGTGAGGGCGGTAACCAGTGTGAATGACGGACACCACTAGTGTGAAAGAGGCTTGTGCTGGGGGAGAGGGAAGGGGGGCTGGCAACCAAGGCCAGAACATGTCATAGAGAAAGCAAGCCAGGCTCTTCTTTCTGCATCGTCAGTCACCTTTTGATTTACAGTTCAGTCCAAATGCCTGGATCAAGCCCTGACCCTGTGGAAGGAAGTGTTCACAAAGGAGTCAGTCCCAGCGGTACGGTCTCTCCAACAGACTGTAGCTTCCCTGCAGACTCTGGTGGTCCTGTATCAGTTGGTGGCAAAGGTAATGAGGCTACCGGTGAGGCTGTGCCACAGGGTTAAGACAGAAACTGAGCTCTCTCACCTTTAACCTGCGCACCTGCTGAGAAGCCATGCAGCCTAATTTAAGAGAGTGAGCTCTGCTAGGTGTGATGTCACACCTTTCTAACACCAAAACTTGTGAGGCTGAGGCAGGAGGATTATTAATCACAGACAGCTTGCATTACATGGTGATATCCTCTTTTTTTTAAAAAAAGGGAAAGTCTATAACTCAATGGTTGAGTATTTGTCCAGCAAGGCAAAGTCCTGGATACAATCTCCAGTGCCACAAAAACGGGGTGGGAAACAATAATTTTTACCTTATGGCATTGTTAACATTAAGCACAATGATACATGGAAGATGTTTTGTATAAATGGGAAACTCAAACATTAGCCTTAAGAATTACTACATGCAGAGCTGGAGAAATAGCTCAATGGTTAAGAGCACTGGCTGTTCTTCCAAGGAACCTAGGTTCAATTCCCAGCACCCACATGGCAGCTAACAACTGTCTGTGACTACAGTTCCTAAGGATCTCACATTCTTACACAGACATACATCCAGGCAAAACCACAGTGTACATAAAAAATAAATAAATCTTAAAAAAAAAAAAAAACCTTTCTAAAAAAAGAATTACTAGGTGCTTTGAAACCTTTAAACTAAAATATATATATATGCAAGTACAATTTTACTTTTTTTCCCAGTATCAGGGATTGAGTCTACCCCTAGGTTATATGCCAGCGCTCTTAACCGCTGAGCCATCTCTCCAGCCCCTTTTCTAATTTTTTTAATTTTATTTTATATATATGGGTGCTTTGCTTACATATATGTCTGCGCCCCACATCTAGCCTGATATCCACAGTGATCAGAAGACTATGGAATTATAGATGGTGATGAGCTGTGATGTACATGTTGGGAAAGAAATTTGGTCTTCTACAAGAGTAACCAGGACTCTTGGGGACCGTGTGATCTCTCCAGATGGGGTCCCCCATTTATTTATTTATTTATTCATTTATTTATTTATTTGCTGAGGCAGGGTTTCTCTATGTAGCCCTGACTGTGCTAGAACTCACTCACTCTGTAGACCAGGCTGCTCTTGGACTCTTTTTCCTACCTCTGCCTTTCAAGTACTGGGATTAAAGGTATGTGCTACCATGCCTTGGCTCCCAGCTTTTTGTTTATTTTGAGATACTACACTATAGTCCAGGCTGTCTTTAACCTCAGCATGTAGCCAAACTCACAGCAATCCTCTGGCCCTGGCCTTCTAAGTGCCTGGATCACAGGATGAGTCACCATGCTTGGCTCCCTTTCCTTTCTTTTCCCTCCCTCCTTTTCTTCCTTTCTTTCTTTAAAGATTTATTTATTTTATATATGAGTGTTCTATCTTTGTGTCAGAAGAGGGCATCAGATGTGGTTGCTGGGAGTTGAACTCAAGACGTCTGAAAGAACAACCAGTTCTTAAATGCTGTTGAGTTCCTTTCTTTAAAAAAAAAAAATCTTGAAATAGGGTCTCCTTGGACTGGAGAGATGGTTCAGCACTTAAGAGCACTGGCTGCTCTTCCAGAGGACCTGAGTTCAATTCCTAACACCCACATGGTGGCTCACACCACCTGTAGCTCCAGATCCAGGTAATCTGATGCCCTCTTAGTGCCTCTGTAGGCCCATGGTGCACATATATTGGAGCAAAGCTCCTATACATAAAATAGGGTTTTTTGTTTGTTTGTTTGGTTTTTGGGTTTTTTTAATCTTAGAAAGAAAGTCTTCTTAAGGTGTTGGTGCTGTCTTTGAATTAGCTCTGTAGTTTAGACAGGTTTTGAACTTCCTATCCTAATGCATCAGCTTCCCAAGTAGCTGTGCCGTTAGGTCCTGCTTCCTCCCTCTTTAAAAAAAAAAAATTATGTGTATGAATGTTTTGCTGGCATGTATGTATGTGCACCACATGCATGCTCAATGCCTGCTGAGCTCAGAAGAGGGTGTCAGATTTCCTATAACTGACATTACAGATGCCTGTGAGCAGCCATGGAGATGCTGCCAGTCAAGTCCCAGGCAAAAGCAACCATTGCTCTTAACCATTGAACCATCTCTCCAGCCCTGTTTTTCTTTTGTTTGAGACAAGATCTCACTGTGGGGGCTGGAGAGATGGCTCAGAGCTTAAGAGCACTGGGTGCTCTTTCAGAAGACCCAGGTTCAATTCTCATTATTCACATAGCAGCTATGTCTAGAACTCCAGTTCCAGGGTATCCAGCACCCTCACAGTACATGTAGGCAAAACACCAATGCACATTAATAAAATACAAATAAGTTATTTAAAAATAAATAAAGATCTCATTGTGGAGCCTAGGCCAGGGCTAAACTTGTTCTACCTCTGGGTTATAGGCCCAGTTTGACACACTTTGAAAAACTATTTATTGAATGAGTGTGGATATCAATCAAAGGTCAGCTTGTGGGGTCAGTTCTCTCCTTCCTGTGGGTCCTGATATCTAACTTAGGCTTTGAAACTTGGACAGGAGCTCTTATCTGCTGAGTTATCTCGATAGCATACCAACTTTGTTTTTTTTTTTCTTAAAGCTTTATTTTATTTATTATGTATACAGCATACAGAAGAGAGTACCAGATGTCATTGGAGATGGTTGTGAGCCACCATGTGGTTGCTGGGAATTGAACTCAGGACCTCTGGAAGAACAGTCAGTGCTCTTAACCTCTGAGCCATCTCTCCATCCTCCAACTTTGTTTTTATATATAACTCTAAGGAGTTTCACAGACTGTTCTTCCATGGATTCACCCCATATTCAGAACCATAAAAGGAAAGCCAAAGCAGGCATGGGGGTAAACACCTTTAATCCCAGCACTCAGGGAGGCAGAGGCAGGTGGATCTCTGTGAGTTCGAGGCCAGCCTAGTCTACGGAGTGAGTTCTAGGACAGCCAGGGCTGTTACACAGAGAAAAACTGTCTTAAAAAAAAAAAAATTATGGGGGGCTGGAGAGATGGCTCAGTGGTTAAGAGCACCATCTGCTCTTCCAGAGGACCTGGGTTCAATTCCCAGCACCCACATGGCAGTTCACAACTGTCTGTAGTTTCAGTTCTAGGCAAACACCAAGGCAAATAACTAGAAATAAATAAAAGTGTTAAAAAAAAAATTATGATGACACACTGTTTTCAAAATTAGAAAGGACTACGGAAGAAGAAGAAGCTCAGTAGTAGAGCACTTGCTGAGTATATTCAGGATCTGGATTAAACCTTCAGTTACCACCAAAAAATCAAATATGTTTTTAAAAATTACACACTTTTGGGCTGGAAAGATGGCTCAGAGTTAGGAGCAATGGCTACCTTTCCAGAGATCTTGAGTTCAGTTTCCAACAACCACAGGATGGCTTACAGCATTCTGTAGTGAGGTCTGGTGCTTTCTTCTGGCCTGCAGACATACATGCAGGCAGAACACTGTATACATACTAAATAAGTAAAAAAAAATTTTTAAAAAGTTACATACTTGTTATTATGAACCTTCAGGCCATATTTCCAGCATAAGGAAGATGAAATCACTAGCTCAGACCTAGATTTGGTCTTGGGTGTACCACGTGAACACTCACAGGAACCTAATCTTTCTGAATCTTAGTTTCCTGTGCTGTACAAATGAGATTAAAATTACTCTGCACATTAAGAGAGCTGATGCGTGGAAACCTTTTGGCACGGTGCCTGGTATACAGTGAGCACTCGGTGGCCAGTATGATTGACATCTAGGCTTTTTAATTTTTGTGGTGCTGGAGATCAAATACAGGAACTTTGTGCATTCTAGGCAAACCGTCTACTAACTGAACTATATTTTCTATTTATTCAGTTTTTATTTTCCTATTTATTTATTTATTTACTTGGAGACAGGGTCTCACTGTGAGGCTTTTGCTTGCCTGGAACTCCCAATGTAGATGAAGCTGCCTTTAAACTCAGATCTACCTGCTGCTGTCTCCTGAACGCTGAGATAAAGGGTGTCACCACCATCATTAGTTTTAAATTTTTTAATAGGGTCAGGCTATGTAGTCCACACTGGCCTCTAACTCACCTATGGTCCTGTCTTAGCTTTCTCAATGCTGGGATTGTAGGTATAGCCACTGTGTCCCATCACTGTGGTTGTGCTTTGAAACAGAAGGAGCCATCTGTGGTCTTAGCATTTGGGAGGTAGATGCAGGTGAATAGAGGTTGAAAGTCAGTGTTTGTTTTGCTTTGTCTTTGTCTTTGTTTTTTGATACAGGGTTTCTCTTTGTCAGCCAGATTAGGCTGGCCTCAACTCAGAGATCAGCCTAAACCTCCTGACTGCTAAGATTCAAAATGTGTACTACCCCCACCCTCCAAAGACCAGTTTGGATAACACAGCAAGTGTGAGAGCAGGATAGTTTATAGATCTCCTGAGTGTGGTTGTTAGATTCTGAATATGTATGGATACCCCAAGGGTCCAAAGTTTCAGAAGTTTGTTGCAGGGGTGGGTGGGTAGGGGAAATATAGGCTCTCACGGGAGCAGGGTCAACATGCTGTTCTGGGATGACCAGCCCCTGCAGGCTCTGGACACCCTCCTGCTCCTTCAGACTGTATCTAAGAGACTACAGGACCACGCAAAGGCAGTCAGCTCTTCCTGCCAACTTACCCAGCAACTCCTGAGCCTCGGCTGTCCCAGCTATGCCCAGGTGAGTGCTGCCTTGTTGAGTCTGGGGCTCGGGGGCAAGTGGCTTTAAAGGCTCATCTTTCCTTGAGAAGATGGGGTACTAAGGGGCAGCTTTCATCCCCACATTTGGCCTTAGCACATTAGGAGATCGGCAGATCTGTCTCATTTCCACCCAGTTCTCTTGACTCTGTTGATGCTTTATTAACTTGTGTGACTGTCATATTTCTTAATTGATTTTCAGTTTCTCCACCTACCCTACCCCACTCTCTTGGGGGAGTTTGTTGTTGGGTTTTTGTTGTTTTATTCAAGACACGGTTTTCCTGTGTAGCTCTAGCTGTCCTGGAACTTACTCTGTAGACCAGGCCTGCTTTTCCTGGGATCAAAGGCAGGCCCCACCCCCACTCCCCCACCTCGGCTCCCTACACCCCTCTTTTCCTTGGCTGTGCTGGTGGTTGAACCCAAGGTGTCAGGTACACTAGATAAGTCCTTTGCTACTATGCTGAAACCTAGTTTTTCCCTTTTTAAAAAAAAAAAAAAAATTTATTTTTATTTTATGTGAATTGGTGTTTGCCTGCCTATATAACTGTGGAAGGGTGTCAGATCTTGGAATTATACACAGTTGTTAGCTGCCATGTGGGTGCTGGGAATCGAACTCAGGTCCTCAGGAAAAACAGTCAGTGCTCTTAACTGCTGAGCCATCTCTCCAGCCCGCAATTTTTCCCTTTTTGACTTCATCTGGTTTCTGCTGGTTGGCACAGATCTGGCCATTTCTAGCCCTCCTAAAGACTTCCATGGCTTCTCATAACCCAGTGATATTATCCTGATTTTGCAACACAACTTTCCTAAAAATGAGTTCTCTGCATGCATGCTTGAAGGCCAGAAGAGGGCAGTAGATCCTATGCCTACTTGTGAGCCACCATGTGGTTGCTGGGAATTGGTCCTCTGGAAGAGCAGGCAGTGCTCTTATCCAGTAAGCTATCTCTCCAGCCCTCTTTTTTTTTTTCTTCCAAGACAAGGTTTCTCTGTGTAACAGCCCTGGGTGGCCTGGAGCTCACTCTGTAGATCAGACTGGCCTGGAACTCACATGCTGGCCTGTGGAATGCTGAGATTAAATGTGAAAGTATACCACACCTAGCCTTTTTTCATTCTTAAAAGGCAAAGATTTGGACTGTAGACCTCCAGGGGCATCTCTGTCTTATGTGACTCTTCTCTGGCTTTAGTTTTTCCCAGGGGACTGAAGGTGTTTCTCTATTGCTCTTTAGGATCTGTGTGTGTGTGTGTGTGTGTGTGTGTGTGTGTGTGTGTGTGTGTGAGAGAGAGAGAGAACTGAAAATGTTCTAAGTGTCAAATGAATAGCTTTATGTAATATTTGAGATAATGCAATAGTCAGTGCCTTGCTTGCAAATGCTTCACTCCAATTTAATCTGAAGAGTGTAATAGCATTTGGCTGGCATCATCTATCTGATTCTTTAGTTATACCTGGAGGAAGCAGAATCAAATCTAAAGAGTGTGGACCCGACGACTGACACATACCAGCTCCTGTCTCTGACCTGTGCTCTGCTTCGAAGTCAACTCTGCTGGGCTTACCAGAAGGTAATTTTCACTGCTTAGGTTTTCTACAGGCAGGAACTCAGTTAAAACAAGAGCTTGCCTATATAACTAATATAGTGTACCAGCTTGCTCTAGAGATCTATAGCCTCTGCCTTTCAAGTGCTAGAATTACTAATGGGTTGCTGTGGCCATGGAGTATCTGCATGGGTTCTGGCAACCTGAACTCTGGTCTTCAACCCTGATGTTTGCATGTCAGCATATTTATACAGAGCCATCTCCCCAGACTCCTCTTTTGTTCTTTTGTTTCATGGTGCCATGCATTGTTGTTTTCTGCATCCTCTACCACTGCCACAAGCTGCATCCTGGTTCTCTTCTCACTTTCCTAATTCCCAAAAGCTCTGGACCTCAGGAAACTTTTAGAATTTTTTTTTTAACTTTATTTATTTATTTATTTGCCTTGGTGTTTGCTTGGAACTACAGACAGTTATTAGCTGCCATGTGGGTGCTGGGAATCGAACCCCGGTCCTCTGGAAGAGCAGACGCTGCTCTTAACCGCTGAGCCATCTCTCCAGCCCCCAGAATTTTTTTTTTTTAATTTATTATTTATTATGTATACAGTATACAGAAGAGGGCACCAGATGTCATCATAGATGGTTGTGAGCCACCATGTGGTTGCTGGGAATTGAACTCAGGACCTTCAGAAGAACTGTCAGTGCTCTTAACCCCTGAGCCATCTCTCCAGCCCCAACTTTTAGAATTTCCGTGTCATTTGTCTGGCCTCTGAGGATTTTCTGCAGCGGGGCAGAATGTTCAAGACCCTGGAAAGCAGTCGACATCTCCTCACCTCGTAGAAGAGTTTAATTTCTTTCTTTGCCAGTTTCTGTAGTGGAGAAATACATAAAGGGGTTTAGGGCTGGGAACACAGCCTGGTGTGTTGATCACACCTCTTGTCCCAAGGCACTCAAAAAGCTGACGTTGGGAGCTAGAGTTTGAAGTGAGCTTGGCCTGCACAGCAGGACTTCCTCAAGAAGAAAGAGGAAACAGAGGTTTGGGCGAGAGGAAGCACCAGAGCTCTGATCTAGAAAATCTAGTAGGTTCAAAACATCTCAGTTTTGCTCCAAATTTGCTGTGTCTTGATCATCTCTTGTTCTGATCAAACTCTAGGTTTTTTTTTTTTCCTTTTTTGGGGCGGGTGCTGTTGTTGACTTTTAAGACTAGCAGTGCTGAGGACCTGTGTGTGCTAAGCAAGCCTGTAAATTTTTTTTTAAAAAAATTTATTTTTCTTCTTTAGAAACAAAGTCTTTTTGTCCCCCTGAGACAGGGTTTCTCTGTGTTTCCCTGGCAGTTCAAGAACTCACTCTGCGAACCAAGCTGGTTTCAAACTCACAGAGATTCATCTGCCTCTGCCTCCTCGGTACCAGGACTAAAGGTGTGCCACCACTGCCCAGCTATATGTGACTCTTGTGCTCTGGCTTTTTGTCTCTCCCAGGTGACCGAGGGTGTTTCTCTCTTACTTTCTGCCCTTCGGGACCCTACCCTCCAGAAGTCATCCAAAGCTTGGTACTTGCTACGTGTCCAAGCCTTGCAAATACTGGCTTCCTACCTTAGCCTCTCATCCAACGTTCTCTCAAGTGCCCTGCGGGAGCAGCTCTGGGATCAAGGTGAAACAGGGTGCTGTTGGCTTTCTTGGGTGATGGTCGGTCAGGGTTTGTCTGCTGTCCTTTCTTTGCAGCCATATGCCCATGTTGTCCAACATGTGAAACAACCTATCTAGAACCTACCTCTGCCTGTGGTAGCAAATGGGTTTCACTTCACCTGCTGCATCTAATCACTTAACCATTAGCTGTTTGGAATATTAAATTAAAAGGAATTCTATAACCCCCAAGGGATCTCAGAGGGAAGGAGTTCTGTGATTGATTAGCTCTGTCTGCCTAAGGTGCAGAAGGAAAAGAGTACCTTGTGGGATTAAAGGCGTTCAGCCACCACTACCCAGGCTGTTTGCTATCTTAGTTGAAAGTATTAGGCATGCTGCTGCAATCGTCGTTTTCCACCACCTCCCCCAGGCTGGCAGACCCCTGAGACAGCACTCATAGATGCCCACAAGCTCCTCCGAAGCATCATCATCCTGCTTATGGGTGGTGATGTGCTCTCAATTCAGAAAGCAGCTGTGGAATCACCCTTTCTGGACTATGGTGAGTGAGTGGGATTGGACACACCAGATATGATGGGCTGCGTGTTTTGTCTCCAGAGTAGCTGACTATGGCACGTGTTAAAGTCTTGTCTCTCATTCACTACAGGTGAAAATGTAGTGCAAAAGTGGCAGGTTCTCAGAGAGGTGCTGAGCTGCTCAGAGAAGCTGGTTGTTCGCCTGGGCCATCTGGGGAATGTGAGTGAAGCCAAGGCCTTTTGCTTGGAGGCCCTGAAACTTACAACCAAGCTGCAGATACCTCACCAGTAAGTGAGAGGCTTCTAGCTCCTGCCATTTGCTTTGGGTGTGGATTCCCTTAGCCTCTATGCCCATGGCAGCTTGGTGAGGAAAGAAAGCAGTTGGGAAATGTACCTGCAGGTGATTTGGGATGAGACTGTACGGAGGTTTCCAAGAGGCCGTAAGGCAGCCTGAAGGCTCAGGCAAAGATGGCAAGGGCTTGGCCTGGGGAAGAATAAGGAAGGTCGCCACTGGGCAAACAGCTTTCTGATACCTGGTTCTCTCCTCACAAGGTGTGCCCTGTTCCTGGTCCTAAAGGGTGAGCTGGAGCTGGCCCGAGGTGACATTGACCTCTGTCAGTCAGACTTGCAGCAGGTTCTGTTCCTGCTCGAGTCTTCCACAGGTGAGCCGCCAGGTTCCCTCCCAAGCTTGGTGGGAGAATCCATATTATAACATGTCCTTATATGTAAAGGTTTGGCTGCATTCTGAATCAGACAGGTGTCTGGTACTAAGCAACGCTGATTTTAGTCAGAACGTAAGTGTACATCCTCCAGAGAGTATCTGCACACACAGGCCCAACTCTTTCTGGCTGGTTGTCAGTGTTGCCGAAATGCCTTTGGCTTATTTATTTATTATGTATACCGAAGAGGGTGCCAGATGTCATTGTAGATGGTTGTGAGCCACACCATGTGGGTGCTGGGAATTGAACTCAGGACCTCTGGAAGAATAGTCAGTGCTCTTAACCTCTGAGCCACCTCTCCAGCTCTCTATTTATTTATTTATTTTGAGAGAGGGCCTTACTGTGTAGTCCTGGTTGTCCTGAACTCACTCACTATATAAATCATGCGAGTCAAGAAGGTAAGTCTATCTTTGTATCCCCAGTACCAAGACCAAAGATGTGTGCCAGTATACCCTGCTGCGTTTGGCTTTTTTTTTTAAGCCTAGGTTAGTGGCACCTTCGTTTAATTCCACCACTCTGGAAGTAGATCTCTCTGAGTTCCAAGCCATCCAAGCATATAATGTGCTCCTGTCTCAAAAAAACACAACCAAACAAGATAATTATTTCTGGGCTGACAAGATGTTTTCCAACAAGCCTGACAGTTTGACTTCAATCCCTGGGATCCACATAGTGGGATGAGAAGTGATTCCTAAAAGTTGCCCGTAAACTTCCACATGTGTACATGTCACCTCCCCACACAGTAACTTTAAAAAAAGGGGGGGGGGCTGGAGAGATGGCTCAGCGGTTAAGAGCACCATCTGCTCTTCCAGAGGACCCGGGTTCGATTGCTAGCACCCACATGGCAGCTAACAACTGTCTGTAGTTTCAGTTCCAGGCAAACACCAAGGCAAATAAATAAATAAAGTTAAAAAAAAAAAGGCCATTTCAGGTCTGGAGATTAAAGAGGTGTGCCATGATTCCCAACTGCCTGCTAAATATTTTTACCTTTGTTAGCTCATGTGTGCTCCCCCTAACCCAGATGAGAACAAAGAGCTTTGAGGACTGAGGTGTGTAGAGCGGATCCTTTGTTGAAGGACAAATAGACTAGGATTTTTTTTTCATTTTTTTTCTGTGTTACACAGACGTAAATGAAGTGAACCCTGCTTGAGACATTTCTCAGTTTTGTAATTTTTGGTCTTCTCTCTCCCTAGAGTTTGGTGGGGTGACCCAGCAGCACCCAGACTCCGTGAAGAAGGTCCATATGCAGAAAAGGAAGCAGCAGATTCAAGTCCCCCGTTCCCCACAGCTACCAGAGGAAGAACCCTTTCTAAGAGGCCCTGCCCTGGAGCTGGTAGCCACCGTGCTCCAGGAACCCGGCCCTTTCCAACCCTCCACAAACTCCTCCCCAGTCCTGAAAAGCAAGCCCCCGCCCAGCCCTGCCTTCCTGTCCCACTCTCCTACCTGTGACTGCTTGCTGTGTGGCAGTCCTGTTCTCTCGGCAGTCTGTCTGCGCTGGGTGCTGGTCACTGCAGGAGCGAGGCTGGCTTTGGGCCATAAAGCCCAGGGTCTGGACCTGCTGCAAGCTGCGCTCAAGGGTTGCCCTGCAACCACCAAGCGCTTCACAAAAAATCTTCAAGCTTCTCTGAAACGCAGAGCGCCTCCCTCTTCTGTCCCAAGCCTCTTTGATGAACTCATGGCCCAAGTGTACACACACTTGGCACTAGAGTGCCTCAACCAGACGTCTGAAAGGAACCTGGGAAAGGTCCTGGCATCAGGACTGAAGTTTGTAGCAACACGGACACAATATTTGGAGTTCTGGCGAGCCCAACTGCTCTTGGTTCAGGCCCTTGCAAAACTGGCCAGCTTCAGCGGCTGCACTTCCCAACTGTTTGCAAGCACATGGGGCTGGCAGCCACCATTAGCAAAAAGTCCTACAGTCTTAGAGCCCCCTAAGATTCGGAAACAAAAATGCTCCGGACGAAGGCGCCAGCAGATGGCCTCTGCTCCTTCACCTCTCCACAATACTTCTCAGAAAGGTCTGGAAGAGAACAGGCCACCCTGTACCCCTAAGCCCCCCGGCTGGGCTAGACAGGCTGGCCCTCGTGTCCCGTTTACCATATTTGAAGAGGTGTACCCTACAAAGAGCAAGCCTGAGGTTCCGTTGGCCCCCAGGGTGCATAGGAGGGCCCAGACCCGCCTCAAGGTAAGTGGGATCTCTCCTTTAGGTGGTAATGGCATGAAGATGGCCGTCCGTGGAGCCTGGGCCTTGTAGAGTAGCTCCCCACAGTCAATTGGAGTGTTGATCTGTCCGTAGCACCCATACATCTTCATACGGGGTTTGAGAGCAGCCAATACAAGGAGGGCAGTCAGTTCTGAAGCTGCCAGCGACCCGTCAGCGCCTCCTGCTGCCGGCGGGGGTTGCTGAGTCTCTTGGCCTTTATTTCTCCCTCTCTCTGCCAAAGGTGATCTTCAGTGATGACAGTGACCTGGAAGACCTTGTCGCAGCTGAAACACAACTCGTAGAGGAACCTAAGAAAAGGGAGACTGCTTCCAGGGGCCGGGGACGGGGCCAGGGCCGGGGACGGGGCCGGGGCCGGGGTCAAAGCCAAACAAGGAACGGCCCCAGCTTGAAGTCAGATGCCACGGGTAGCGGTAGGGGTCGTCGGGCCAAGAAGGTGCCATCAAGATACTGTGAGGAAGAGAGTCCCGAGACAACCCTCTGTGTCCGGGCTAGCCTGGGACCCGAGATCCTGAGAACTATCCCTGAAGAGGAGCTAATGGACAGCCAGCTGGAAATGAGCTTCGAAACGCTGAGGGGTTCTGATGGGGAAGACTCCGTCTCAGGTAGGACTACAAGAAGGAGAAGCAGAGGCGTGTCCCTAGGAGCAAAACTAAAGAACATACAGTACCAAGGCCCGGGAAGAAAAGGTCTTTGCTAGCTCTGGGAACTGTGTTGTAGAAGGGGAAGGGCTGGGGCAGGAGGAGGAGCATTATAACAAGTCACCTTTTCTCCCTAGGTGAGAAGGCGTTAGCTGCAGGTCGTGGCCTGCCCATGGGAGAATGCGAGGTGTTGAGACGTGACTCCTCCAGGGCAGAAGTGCCCGTCCTGTACCCTGACAAGGAAGACAACAATGACCCTAGTCCTTGGCTCCCGCCCCTGGCACTCCCCGTACCCATTGGTGAGTATGCTGACCATTGAGGTTGGTTATCTGGGGAGAGCGGAGACAGCAGGTCTCTTCATATCTGTCCTTTTCAGGAGACACTTAAAAAACAATTCTTTTTTCTGAGACATGGTCTATGCAGGATTATAGGTATGCACCATCATATTCAGCGTTGTGTGTATGTATGTATCCACATGGGCATACTGCATATATGTGTGTTCATGGTATACTTGTCTCAGTTGAGTGTTGGCACATGTGTATGTGTGTGAAGGCCAGAGGCTGACATCTGGCACCTTCCTTAGTTGCTCTCGCCATGTTAATTTTTGAACCTGGAGCTCACTGATTAATTCAACTGGCTGCAAGTTCCAGGGGGTGCACTGGCTTCTGCCTCCTCAGCACTGGGATTTCAGGTGCATGCCACTCGCTTGCCTGGCTCTTTCAGTGGCTGCTGAGCATCCAAACGCAGCCCTTTATGCTTTTTAAAGATTTATTTATTTGTCATGTATACAGTATACAGTACCATATGTCATCACAGATGGGTGTGAGCCACCATGTGGTTGCTGGGAACTGAACTCAGGACCTCTGGAAGAACAGTCAGTGCTCCTAACCTCTGAGCTATCTTTCCAGCCCCCTGTTCTTATTTTTTTAATTTAATTTTATTCTTTGAAACAGGATTTCATGTAATCTACACTGGCCTGCATTATTCTATGTAGCCAGGGATGAGTCTCTCTACCTACCAAATGCTGGGAGTACAATCATGCACCAGCATATCACCATGCCAGGCTTTATTTCCCCCCCCCTTTCATTTTTGAGACAGGATGTCACTGTGGTTCCAGCAGGCCTGAAACTTGGGAATACTGAGTCTCAGTTTCTGAAGTTCTGGAATTACAGGCTAAGCAGTTCCATATCTTCCCAGTCTATGGTTCTGGCTTCCTGGGTCAAGCAGCCTCTGGGCCTGACTGAATTCTACATTTTGTGCAAGAGACTTATTATCTTTGAGTTTTTGTTTCCTTCACTGTGAAATGGGGCTGTAGAGCGGATGGGGGTTGACGTTTGTTAAGAGCATATCAACCCTCTTGGCACATTCCCTCTCTGTGGGCCAGGTGAGATTCCTTAGAAGGTCCCATTAATTAAGAAATAGGGCATTCATCTTCAGCACTAATGTTGACTTTTTTTCTAGATCTTTCTACCCTGGATTCCATCTCTGACTCACTGAGTGTCGCTTTCCATGCTGTCAATCACTGCCCTCCAAGTGGGCTCTATGCCTACCTCTGCCGATTCCTGGCCCTGTGTCTGGGCCACCGGGACCCCTATGCCACCGCCTTCCTTGTTGCTGAGTCTGTCTCCATCACCTGTCGTCACCAGCTACTCACCCATCTGCACCGACAGCTCAGGTGAGTGCTGTCAAGGGTCATCGGGGCCAGCTGCCTGGTGAGGGTCCTGACTTGTTTGGAGACGGACTCATTCCTGTTTGTTTTGCCTGCAGCAAGGCCCAGAAGCAGCAAGGGTCACCTGAACTAGCAGAGCATCTACAGGGGCTGAACCTGAAAGAGAGGCCTGGAGATGTCCCCCTGGCCCGCATCCAGCGCCTCTTTTCCTTCAAGGCTTTGGAACCTGGCTACTTCCCCCAGGGAGAGAAGGAGACTTTCCGGGAGCACCTGGCTCTCATCCCCAGTGGTATGGTGTCTGCTTCTAGCTGGGTCTCCTGTCCTTTTACACAGGTAGTTGAACTCAGTAGATGAGGTTAAGGAATTGGCTAGTTTACCTAGATTTATGCTCTCTGTAGGTCTTATCTTTACATCTGAGACAGGCACTAACGCATAACTCAGGCTCTGATCCTCCTTCCTCTCAGCCTTCTGGGTGCTGAGGGAGGTTTTTAGGGAAGTACCACACCCTCTTTGTCATTCCCTATGATTCATATATTAACTTTTTTTTTCTCATACCGTACACGCTCTGAACTTCACAATTTTCCTTGGGAGTGTGGAGTCCTCTGACATTAAAATGAAACATAACACAGCCAATATGAACACTTACTCTTAATATGGCCTTTGTTAATTAAAAGAAGTACCAGCTGCCTGTTTCCAGTAACTGTAGGGGCAGGAGAACTCATTTTGAACTCCATTAACCAGGGAAGAGTTCTTGGGGTTATCTGTAGAAGGCAAGGCTGCAAGTTCCTGCAGACCCTTTGCTGATTGTGGGTGTATCTTCTGTGTATGTTAGGGGTGACTGTCTGTGTGTTGGCCCTGGCCACCCTCCAGCCTGGAACCTTGAGTAACACCCTCCTACTGACCCGACTGGAAAAGGACAACCCCCCAGTTACTGTGAAGATTCCCACTGCCCAAAACAAGGTAGGGTTCCTGTACCAACAACTAGATTTTGCCAGACATGGGCCTTGGTGCCTAAGGGATGGAAAGGTGACGGTCTGTAGGTAAGAAATTTCATAAACCCTTCATCTCCCATAGATCTCACTAAGCTCCCTGCTGAAAGAGTTTGATGCTATCCAGAAAGACCAGAAAGAAAACAGCAACTGCACTGAGAAACAAGCATGGTGGACGGGGAGGCTAGCACTGGATCAAAGGATGGAGGTGTGTGCTCCCAGGGCGGGGAGGCTCAGTCCTGTCAGAAAGGCACAGGGGGTAGGGAGCAGTATCTACCCTTTTTTCTTTTCTAGTGTCTCAGAAAATGAAAAGATATATAGACTTTCTAAGACTGACAGATTCTTCGTTTCCAAAATACATTTCCAATCTAACTGAAAGCTTGGATCCTGCTCCAGGAACTCATCACCTCCCTAGAGGAGCATGTGCTGGGCTGCTGGCGGGGACTGCTGCTGCCATCCAGTACAGACCCTGGCCCTGCCCAGGAGGCCTCCCGCCTACAAGAATTGCTGCAGGAATGTGGCTGGGAATACCCTGACTCCACTCTCCTAAAAGTGAGTTCAGGAAATGGAAGGGGAAGCTGTGGCGATGGTTCTCTTCTGTCAGTCAGTGGTGGAGCTGGGACTGACTGTGACACCCACGCCCACTAACCATTGTTCTCCTGTAGGTCATTCTTAGTGGAGCAGAAACCCTCACCAACCAAGATGTTCAGACCTTGGCGTTTGGGCTGTGCCCAGCCCAGCCAGAGCGTGCCCGAGTGCTCCTGAGTGAGGCGGTAGGACGGGTACAGAGCCAGGCGGCCCCTCGAAATCAGCATCTTGTATTGGTGTTAGACAAGGTAAAGAGCTGGGCACCCAGAGGGTAGTGAGTATGAGCTCATCTCTAGGCCCCTTCAGACATTTGCATTTATGTGGCTGGGGATAGTAACCTTGGGATGCTTTCTTCCTAGGACCTGCAAAAGCTGCCATGGGAAAACATGCCCAGCCTCCGAGCACTGCCCGTCACCAGGCTGCCCTCCTTCCACTTCCTACTCAGCTACTCTATCACTAAAGAGGTGGGGAAACAGGGCCCAGGGCGCAGGAATGATTGGAAGTTGGGTAGAGCCCTGGGAGGATGGGAGTAGCCAGAAGGGGGCTTTGAGCATGCTGGGGGCTGAACCTGCTGGGCAGACCAAGGGCATAATTGACAGTGCTTACCCTTCAGGCTGGGGCCTCATCAGTGCTGAACCGAGGTGTGGATCCACAAAATACCTTCTATGTCCTAAACCCTCACAGTAACCTGTCAAGCACGGAGGAGAGATTTAGAGCCAGTTTTAGCAGGTCTGGAGAGGGCATGGTGTGGGGAGGGCAGACACCCTGGGTGCTGTGTGCTCCTGCTCCAAAATCACTTGTGGCTCTCATTTCTGTCTGCTGTTTGCTTTTCCCTGTTTGCTACATGCTGTCTGCCATACACTGATTTCTGGCTTTTCCTTGCAGTGAAGCTGGCTGGAAAGGGGTGATTGGGGAAGTGCCAAGCCTTGAGCAGGTGCAGGCTGCCCTGACAGAGCATGACTTATATATGTGAGTGTTTGGGTCAGGGAAGTTGGAAGAGGGGCATTCTAGAAAAGATCACTCACTGTGGGTTGATTTCACATCCTAGGGCCTCTAGAAACAGGTAGGGGCTGTGAATGATGACTTAATGCTTATCTCTCTGCCGTAGCTATGCAGGCCATGGAGCTGGTGCCCGCTTCCTTGACGGGCAGGCCGTCCTGCGGCTGAGCTGCCGGGCAGTGGCTCTGCTGTTTGGCTGTAGCAGTGCAGCCCTCGCTGTGCATGGAAACCTCGAGGGAGCTGGCATCGTGCTCAAGTACATCATGGCTGGCTGGTGAGGCTAAGGAATAAGACTTAAAACTCTTGTCCCCATCTCCATTTCCTCCTGTCTTGGCCCCCCTAGGACTATAAGCCATGGGATCCCCTCTGCTTCAAGCCTCCTTACATATCTCCCACCGGTAATGTTTCCGGGTATTTCTGTGACAGAGCCCTTACCTTTTATTTCTTCATTCTTTCTTCCCAGCCCCTTGTTTCTAGGTAACCTCTGGGATGTGACTGACCGTGACATTGACCGTTATACGGAGGCTTTGCTGCAGGGCTGGCTAAGAGCAGGCCCAGGGGCCCCCCTTCTCCACTACGTCAGCCAGGCTCGCCAGGCTCCTCGACTCAAGTATCTTATCGGTGCTGCACCCGTAGCCTACGGCTTACCCGTCTCTCTACAAACACCCTGAAGCTGTCTTATCTATGGTAGAAGCTATGTGACTCTCTACCTCCAAACTTGACTACTTAGAATTTTTAAAGTGATTTTCCCCCCTTGGTGTTTTGTGATGAAATGTTTCCTTTTAATGTGACCTTAATAAAGATATACCAAGCCTCATTTTGTGTAAGTTCAAGAGCATCAAAGAAACCTGACAGCCCCTCCCTCCTTCCTGATATGTGGATATAGCTGGTGGGAGGCTTTGGGAGGAAAGACAAAACTAAAAGACAAAGTTGGGTGTGGAGGGGTTTGGGTGATGGAGCTGGACAGAAGGCCATCAAAATGCTCCAAGTGAAAGGCAAGTGGCAGGGGGAGAGGGGAGGCATGATGGAGGGCTGAGGGTGTTTGTAATGCCTCCATTGCCCTGGCCTCTTTCCTCAGTGATTTTAGAAACCACTGCTCTTCCCACTAAGGCTGCTACACTTAGCCCAGATTCTGTGGGCTTTTGCTACTTATAAGGCTTCTATCTCCTGTCTCCCCAACTAAACTGCTTTGAGGAAGAATGTATCTTACATTTATATACTATGGTGATATATTGTGTATTTAGTAAAATTTGTCTGGAGTATCAGAGGACAGAGCCATCTCTCCAGCTGTCCTCAGAACTCACTAATATTCCCCTGCCTCCCAAGTGCTGGGATTAAAGTGTGTCACTAACAGTGCCACCACCCTCTGGCTGTTAGGCCAGAGTGTCCCTGAATGATGGGATTAAAGGCATGCATGGGTCATGACTCCCTGACTTTCTTTAAAAAAAAAAAAAAAAAAAAATTATTTTTATTTGAATTGGTGCTTTGCCTGCATGTAAGGGTGTCAGATCTTGGAATTACAGTTGTTAGCTGCCATGTGGATACTGGGAATTGAGCTGAGGTCCTCCTGAAGAACAGTCTCTTAACCGCTGAGCCATCTCTCCAGCCCCCACTCCCTGACTTTGAAGGCTTGACAGTGGGTGATTCTGTCCTCTTAATAGCTACTCCAGAAAAATTTTATTAAATATATATCAAGGCAATATATCATACATATCCAACACACAGCAACATAATTATGCTGGCGATAGACCGAACTCAGCAGTTAAGAGCACTACTGGGCTGTTCTTCCAGAGGACTTAGGTTCAGTTCCCAGCATCCAGGTGGAGGCTGCCAGCCAAGTGTAGCTCCAGCGCCCTTGACACTTCACACATATATCAGACAGAATATATACTATACTTGTTGGTTGGAAGTGGTGGCTCTTCAGTGTTCTTTCCACTTCGTTTGTCCTTTAAAGAACCGTTTTCACAAGCACATTAGCGGTTCTATCAGAACACAGGTTCCCTCCTGCCCATCACCGGGGTTGTCCCATCAACGTGCAGTAGCATATACAGCTTTACAATCTATGGTTGCATTCTGAAGACTTTCCAGTTCTCTGAAGGCTGAAGTCCAGTTTGCCATTTAATCGTGCTAGCTCTAGCATACTCTGCTGTTGGCGTCTCTAAATCAAGCTTGAGCTCCTTCATAGGCACGGGGGGGGGGGGGGGGGGTGTCATAGAGACAACTGGCGCAGAGCGTCTCCCCTGGCGGCACCACAGAGAGACCGCAGAGGCTGGCTAGAGCGTCGCTAGCCTAGCCGGCTTCCTCTTCATTAGCCCTCCCTCCCAACATGGCGCAGTCAATTAACATCACGGAGCTCAATCTGCCACAACTGGAAATGCTCAAGAACCAGCTGGACCAGGTGAGGATCACTCCCAGAACCTTGCTCGCGCTTCACGTCCTCCGGCCGCGTGAAGTCCCTCGGCCCCGTGCCTTCCCGTTGGGGGAGGCTTCCTTTCCCGAGGAAACCCCTATCCGGTCCCGGGTCCCGCCCCCTCTGGCCGTGGCCAGAGCTCCCTGGGATTCCCAAGCTGACCCTTTTTTCTGTAGGAAGTGGAGTTTTTGTCTACGTCTATTGCTCAGCTCAAGGTGGTACAGACCAAGTATGTGGAAGCCAAGGACTGTCTGAACGTGCTGAACAAGAGCAACGAGGGTATGGTTGAGTGGGTGAGAGCACCTGGGGAACCGTGGCTAGCCCGCTTCCCAGTCGCTTCTTCCTAATCCCCTTTTCCTTAGATTAAACTATCCGTTCCGTAGTGTCTATACCGTGCCCCCCATGTTGCCTATGGAAAGCTAAAATGCACAAGATATTCCTCAGCTCCTGTCACCTCTGTTCTTTTCACTGTCTGTGGATACCGATCCCTGTTGGAGCTCCCCCTCTTCACCTGGGAGCGGCCAGCCTTCCCCAGCTCTTTGTCATTACTTCCACAGGAAAAGAATTACTGGTCCCACTGACGAGTTCTGTATCCTTTCCAGGCGAAAATTCTTCCTTGCTTTCTTCCTCAGCCTTTCCCCAAAGCAGGGAGAGTTTTGATAACAGTCACCCAAAGATTTTAAGAACAGTCATAATGGGGCGTGGTGCCACATGCCTTTAATCCCAGAGACAGAGGCAGGTGGATCCCTGTGAGTTCGAAGCTACCATGGTCTATGGAGCGAGTTCCAGGACAACTAGGAACCCTGGTTCGCAAAACAAAGAGTCACACATGCTTCTTGTCTAACCTAGGACCAGTATCTATTTAACACTCTGAGTTGGAGTTCAATGAAGAATTGAAGTGTGTTTCTCTTTGCTGTATAGAGATGTTAATCTAATATGGAGATAAAGCAGGCAGTCAGCTAAACCAATAAGAAAATGGTAGTATATTGAAACTGGGGACTTGGCTCTTAGTTTCAGCATAATTGTGGATCATTCCAAAACTACTTTCAGTAAGTAACCTAGGTTGTTTCCATCTGTTGAAAGTAATCCACAAAATGACAGGCTTAAAGAGAAACCCAAAAAAGCAAAGTGAGTAATGTTTACGTAAAAATAATAACAATGTGGGACTGGAGAGATGGCTCAGTGGTTAAGAGCACTGGCTACTCTTCCAGAGGATCCAGGTTCAAATCCCAGCACCTACATGGCAGCTCACAACTGTCCATAACTCCAGTTCTAGGTGGGCTGATGCTTTCACACCAGTGCACTAAATCAAATTTAAATAAATTATTTAGTGGGCAAAAATGTGCAAACACAGTCCAACCTAACTTCAGTCCAATACCCACCATGTGAAAGGAGAATACCAACTCCCAACATCCACAGTGTTCCATGACATACACACTTGTGAAAACAGATACACAAAACCAGTAAATGTAATATAAAAGGTAGTAATAATCTGAAGTGAGATGGGTTGGTGGTTGAGAGCTCTTCTTGCCCTTTAAAGAACCTGGGTTTGTTCCTAGCACCTGCATGGTGTAGGTAACCCCAATTCCAGAGACCCAGCAACCTTCTCTGACTTCTCCAGGCACCAGGCATGCACATGATGCACATACATACAGCCTAAAAAAAAATAAGATAAGAATTAGTAATAACCCATTGGGATTTATGGTTGGGGTAAATGAGGTTGGGTTTCCATTTCCCTGGAGCCTTGGGAAAACATGGTTGTGTTTGATCTGGTCTTTCTGGAAAGACTAATGGGGACACCCAGGAACTCAAGGACACCAGGATTAGAGGTGGGACCAGGACAAAGTGTTCCAGTTTCTGATGTCTTCACAAGGAACCAGCTCTGTTACTTGGTCTAAAACGCTAAGGAGGCTTTGGGGTGGTGGCTCTGGCTGAGGAAATTGTGTCTCATGCTGGGCTGGTCTTCCCTTAATCCTTGCTTCTCAGATGTATGTCCCTGGGAAGCTGCATGATGTAGAACATGTGCTCATCGATGTAGGAACTGGCTACTATGTGGAGAAGGTGAGTTGGTAAGAAGTATATGGATGTCCTCTGAGAAGGTAGTATAGGGCAGGGTCTCCTTTTATTCTTTCATTTACCTCTGATCTGGCAGACAGCTGAGGATGCCAAGGACTTCTTCAAAAGGAAGATAGACTTCCTTACCAAGCAGATGGAGAAAATCCAGCCAGCTCTGCAGGAGAAGCATGCCATGAAACAAGGTAAATTGTGCCCAGAATACCTCTTTGTAAAATTATATCTGTCTGTCTCTGGGAGGGGGGTGGGGGCGGCACACACAAGTGCCTTGGTGTCTGTGGAGGTTGTAGCAGATTTTTCAGGAATGAGTTTCCTCCTTTCACACTGGGTTCTAGAGATTAAACTCTTGGCCAGGCCGTATGGCAAATGCCATCTCCCAAACCTTTCTACCTCCATGCTAAAGAACATGCTAAAGAATATTCATATGGCGTGAAGGTGCATAGCTGTGATCCCAGGACTGAGGAGGGTAAAGTAAGAGGAATTCATAGCAAGACCCTGTCTCAAAAGGAAAAGTGCTGTGATTAAGGGTGTAGGTCACCACTGCCAGACCTTCATGGCTTGGCTTTGTGGGTGGCTCTGTCCTCTGATATTTCAGACTATTTTCATTAAATACACAATATATCACCACAGGTAAATGGGCTAAATTCTTGGCACCACAAAATAATTAAGTTACTTATATATGTTTATATATGTGTGTCTATAAATAAAATTTATATGTATGTGTACGTATGTGTGTATACATATACATAATTCTTGTACAGTACTGTCCGTTTAAATGAGTAATTCAGCTGCATGTGGTGGGACAGCCTGTAATTTCAGCACTCAGCAGGCTAAGGCGAGAGAATTCCGGGCTAAAGGCCAGGCTAGGGCACAAACTGAGATCCTGTCTCAGAGAACATGGGGACTGGAAAAATGGCTCAGTCCTTAATGTGCTTAATATGCTTGCAGAGGGCACAGGTTCAGTTCTGAGCACCTATGTGGCAGCTCACAACCACCTGTAACTCCAGTACTAAGAGATATGATCTCTGTAGCTCCTGCATGAACATGGGCCTCATACACATACTCTCATGCACCAAGTATTAAATTTTAAAAGCAACATCCACTAAGGGCTGGGGTATGGTTCAGTTTGTTTACTCCATAAGCATAAGGACTTGAGATCAAATCTCCAGCTTCTGCATAAAATCTGGGTGTGACCCAAATATTTGTAACCTCAGTTCTATAAGGATAGAGACAAATAACTAGATCCCGGAAGTTGAATGGGTGAGTTCAGGTTCAGAGAGGGACCCTATCTCAGGAATAGACAGAAAATGTAAAGCAAGATAAGGTACCACGTTTTCCTTTGGTCTTCACACATATGCCTAGTGGTGGACACTGGGAGCTTTAAGGAAGAAAGAACATGAACTGTAACATAAAACTTGGATGTAACTCCTCCACGTTAAAACATAGTAACATGTCTCCAAACAAAATAGAAATCTGCTAAGTAAACATTAGCAATTACCACATTGGCTGCACATAGCAATCCTCCAGGAAGTTTAGAAAGAAAGGGTAGGGACAGTTACACCAACTAAATCAATCAGAAAAGGGGGTATGGAAAGCTACTGTTGATCTTACAGCCAGGGAAGGGCTGGTGGCTTTTTGGTTTGGTTTTGAGACAGTCTCATTCTATACTGTATTGCAGTGGTTAGCACACTGACTGCGCAGACTCTCCACAATTGGACACTCAGTGTTCTCTCCTTGGATTCTCCTGAATAGTCCTGCCCAGGGTGTGTGTGACTCTCCTTCTTCTCTCTTAGCTGTCATAGACATGATGAGCCAGAAGATCCAGCAGCTCACAGCCCTGGGAGCGACTCAGGCAACTGCCAAGGCCTGAGGATGTGTTACAGAAATGAAGCAGAGAGGGACCCTGTTTCTAGGGGCCTGGGACTTTGTGGCCAATGGTCTGCTTGGTGTCTGGGAAGAGAGGGTCTTGTGTTTAATGTTAATAAAGGTACTAGCTGAGAAAATAGCAGTCTTTTTTGGATTAAACAAGGGACTGGTGATGAACTGGGAATGTCCAGAGGGTGTACTCTTGGCCTAGAACCCGAAAACTGGGCTAGCCATACTGCCTTTAGAGCTTACACCTGGAGCTTTGAGGCGCTGAAAGAAAGCCTGCAAGCTTTTTTCTGGTTGCTGTGGGGATGGCTTGTAGGCGGAAGTGAAGCTGCACCAGGCACTTTCTCTTCCGGGTCGGTCTGTGGAGGGAACCGCATGGGTTATTTCCTGCGTGGTATCCTAACACTGTTGCTGCCGTGGCGGTCAGTTCTCCAAACCAAGCATCGCATGCTCGGTCCAGAGTTCGTTTCGCCCCCTAAAAGGCCTCGCAACAACCTCATGGCACCGCCCCGAATCGGGACGCACAACGGCACCTTCCATTGCGACGAGGCTCTGGCTTGCGCGTTGCTCCGCCTCCTGCCAGAGTACAGGGTACGGACCTAACCTTGTGTTTTAAGACAGCCTTAGCATCACCCTCCCCAGAAACCCAACCTTAACCCTCAGACTCCTGCCTGACGGCCCCTTCTCTGTCTGCAGGATGCCGAGATTGTGCGGACTCGGGACCCTGAAAAACTGGCTTCGTGTGACATCGTAGTGGATGTGGGTGGCGAGTACAACCCTCAAAGACACCGTTATGATCATCACCAGAGGTGAGTTCACAAACACCTGTAGTCTGACTTTCTTGATTTAACTTTCGTTTGTGCTCCAGTCCCGCCTTCCACTGCCCAAGGCCATCGCTCCCTCACTGTTGAAACCCAGCGCCTTAACCGCTCTGGGACCGAAACCTTGGATCTGCCTGCTCCTTGGCCAAGACCTCCCGCAGGCCCCCTCCTGCATAGCTTTTTTTCACACCGGCAGTTATCCACCCGTTTGCCGATGCTGCGGGCAGCTGAATCCTTCTAATTCAAGAACAGTCCACTGCGATGCCCTTTTGCTTTGTTTTTATTTTATGTGTATGGGTGTTTTCCCTGAGTTCATGTCTGCACCAAGTGCTCCGGTGCCCACAGAGATCTGAATTCTAGAATTGGAGTTAAGGAGGGTTGTGAGCCATCATGTGGATGTAGGGGATTGAACCTGCTTCTACTGCAAGAGTGGCCAGCTTCTTTATCATCCGTGGCCTCGTGATGATATTTTTAAATTGATACAACCTAGATTCTAGAATCACCTGGAATTGGTTCATCGAGGGATTATCCAGATGGGGCTTGTTTGTGGGATGACTTTGATTACCTTGATTGATGTGGGAGCCACTAATTCCTGGACCGAATGAGTTAGAAGTAAGCCAAGCACTAGAAACAGGCCACAGCTTGTTTTTTCTCTGCTTTTGCCTGTGGATGTATATGACTGTATAGGACTGTCCCTACTGTGGTGGGCTGTGAACTGACAATGTGAACTAAAGTAAACCTTTTCTCCCGAAATCCATTTGCGTCAGGTGTGTTATTGCAGAGTTTAAATGCGCTCCCTGTTACCCACAGCTCCATGGCGACTCTTCTCCCACTCGTCAGACACCTGCTCACACTTGAGCAATTTTCAGTTTTCCTAAAAAAAATTTCTAAAATTTTTCTTAAAAAACAATGAGCTTTTTCTGTTTCTTCACTTTCCTTCCGATAAAATGTCACAACTCCTCCTTCCAATTTAGGAAAAATTTTCCCTTCTTTTGTGTCTTTTTGTTTGTTTGTGGTTTTTCCAGACAGGGTTTCTCTGTGTAACAGCCCTGGCTGCCTTGGAACTCTGTAGACCAAGCTGGCCTCAAATTCACAGAGATCCACCTGCCTCTGCCTCCCGAGTGTGTGCCACTATGGCTGGCTTCCTTTTTAGCAAAGAGCATCTGTCTGGAATGGGAATAGGCTTTTCATGACCTCTAAAATATATAACACCTACTTAGCTAACATCTGCATCCTATTAGGCATTGTACATAATCTAGAGATGCTCTAAGATACAGGAGGAGGAGTAAGGCCCTGGTGGTGCTCACCCCTAACCCCAGCACTTGGGAAGTAAAGGCAGGAGGGTCAGACAAGTTTGTGCCTTTTAACCACAATACTCTGGAGCAGAGGCAGGCAGTTCTCCTGATGAGCTACAGTTGTGTGAGCTGCCATTGTTCTGTTACTTGTCCACCTCCCACAGATGAACTTGAAAGGACATGATTATTGCACAAATTCTATTTGGTATTATAATAAAAACATGGAGCCAGAAAATGGGGGAAAAGCTAAAGTATCAGAGAGACCAGGTACAAACCACAGCCAATTCTCACCGAGCCAACCTTTCAGGCCTGTCTTCCCTAAAAGGGAAATGTCAGGGGAAGTAGATCTCCTCCCTTATCTACCCCTGCCCAGCTATCTTACTTCCTAGCTTGACTTTCCTAGAACTAGGATTAAAGGTGGGCACCAGCATTGCCTGGCTCTGTTAGGCCTTGAACTCAGAGATCCAGACGATCTCTGCCTCTTTTTTTTTTTTTTTTTTTTTTTTTTAAAAACTTTATTTATTATTTATTTATTTATTTATTTGCCTTGGTGTTTGCCTGGAACTGGAACTACAGACAGTTGTTAGCTGCCATGTGGGTGCTGGGAATCGAACCCGGGTCCTCTGGAAGAGCAGACGGTGCTCTTAACCGCTGAGCCATCTCTCCAGCCCCAGATCTCTGCCTCTTGAATGATGAGATTAAAGATGTGGGTCACCACTCCCTGACCTTCATGGCTTGGCTCTGTGGGTGACTCTGTCCTCTGATATTCCAGGCTACTTTATTAAATATACAATATATCAGCACATAGGAACTTATATTTTTCTCCTTAATATACAAAACACAAAACCTGGCATCCAACCATTGTGGAGTGGATGCAGAAATAGAAGATTTCAGCCAAAGCAGAGGCACCAGAGGAAAACAATAATCTTTTGAGTGGATTTTCTTCTCCCCATTCCTACAGCATTCCCCATCCTGCTGATACCCAGGTCTGCTCCGCATGTAAATTTGCACACATACTAGACCCATGGACAAACTTCTTTACCGTGGCCCCTCCCTGTGCTCCTCAGGACATTTACAGAAACCATGAGTTCCCTGTGCCCTGGGAAGCCATGGCAGACCAAGTTGAGCAGTGCGGGACTTGTCTATCTGCACTTCGGGCATAAGCTCCTGGCCCAGTTGCTGGGCATTAGTGAAGAGGACAGCGTGCTGGATACCCTCTATGACAAGGTAGGGACCTGAGGACAAGATGTCCTCTGTATACATTCCCACCAGGCTGGCTAGGAGTGGCACTGATGCAGCATCGGGCTAGGCCTCTGATCACTGGACTGTAAGGGACGGACTGAGTCATTCTTCTGTTGTGAAGAGACAACATGGCCACAGCAACTCTTACAAAAGAAAGCATTTAATTGGGGCTTATGGTTTCAGAGATTTAGTACATCTCTTCATGGAGCAGTTAGCATGCAGGTAGACATGGTGCTGAAGTAGTAGCTGCAAGTTCTCAATCCACTTGGGCAGGCAGGAGAGGCCGGAAGAGTGACACTGGGCGTGGCTTGGTCTTTTTAACCTCTAAGCCCACTCTCAGTGACACACGTCCTCCAATGAGGCTGCACCTCCTAACCCTTCTGAAATAGTACCGCTCCTAAGGACTACATTCAAATATGTCAGCCCATGGGGGCAGGGCCCAACAGTCACCCTCCCCATCAGGTATGTTCTTTGTCCTTCCCAACCTGCATCCTGGAGGAGGGAGTGAGGACTAAAATATAGGAAAGGGGTCTTAATACTTTACTATTTTAAGTTCTGACTACATTACTTAGGCTGGCCTTGAACTTGTGACTTAAGCAGTATGCTTGCTTTACCCCTACCTTTTTAAAGATTTATTTATTATGGATTCAGTATTCTGCCTGCCTGTATGCTTGTGCACCAGAAGAGGACACCAGATCTCATTACAGATGGTTGTGAGTCACCATGTGGTTGCTGGGAATTGAACTCAGGGCCTCTGGAAGAACAGTCAGTGCTCTTAACCTCTGTGTCGTCTCTCCAGCCCTTGCTTCCTTCTAAGTGCTGAGACTATGAGTACACACTTTGAAAGCAAAATTTTCCAGTCTTTTTCTTGACATACATCAAAAATAATATTCCAAGTATGGTGGTGTACACTTTACCCAATACTTGAGAGGCTTGAACAGAATGCTCTTGAGATCCAGGCCAACCTAGATCCTGACTAATAACCAGACCAAACAAACAAAAGAATTATTTCTCAGTAAACAGGTAAGGCTGCTTATACTTGGAGGCGTTGGGCTCAGAGACACTGGCTCCCTGACTGTTGAGCATCTCTCAGCATCTCCATAGTTCACTGGTGACACGGGAGATGGCAGGCTCCGGAGGAAAGGTACAGATTATAGATGGATCTTCAGGCTGCTGTTGCTCAGGCCAAACAGTACCAAGGACAACACTTAACCCTATTCTTACAAAGTTCACTAGTCAAACCTCAGATTCATCCAGCCCTCAGCAGCTCTGCAGGTGGACTATTGAGTTCAGACCTCAAGCTTAGTTCTCCAGCATCTGCGCTCATCTGTATGTGCCAAAGGGGAAGAAGTGAGCAGGCTAAGAGTTTGGGAATGCCGAGGCTTCAGACACTAGGTCATTTTTTAACTCTGCTGATGGGTTTTCTAAGTAGCTGATTAAGCCAATTGGGATTTTTTGTTTGTTTTCTGTTTTTCTTGGGTATTGGGGGAGGGGGGTTTCGAAACAGAGTTTCTCTGTATAACCCTAGCTGAGCTGGAACTCTCTCTGTAGAGCAGACTGGCCTTGAACTCAGAGATCTGCCTGCCTCTGCCCCCCAAGTGCTGGGATTAAAGATGTGCCCCTTGGTACAGGCAGGGAGGAGGCGAGGTTAGTGATCTTTCTACACTTCATCCATGTTACTGATACGAAAGTGCATTTTGTAGGAAAGTTTCTCACCAATATCTCGTGCTGGTTCTGCCCTAGAATTTGAGGCATATTCTACCATTTCTTCAGACTCCAATGCTGCAGCTGCTGATAACATATATTCATCACAAAGCCCATGTCTCTTAATGTCCATCAGACACTTTTCCACTTAACTGTATTTGACCAGACCATCCACTACCTCATTCTTTGCTGTGCTGCCTGTCTAGCCCACATCCTCTTCCCTCCCTTGGCCCAAAAATCCATTTCCACAATCCTAGCTAGGAAATGAGATCCTAGCTCAAAGCTCAGAACCAGGCTGGAGGTTAAGAGCAGAGGTTCCTCTTCCAAAGGACAGGATTCAGTTCCCAACATACACATGGTACTTCACAAATTCCAATTTCAGGGAATCTGATGCCCTCTTCTGGCACTAGGCACACACACTGTGCATAGGCATACATGCAAGGAAAACACCCATACACAGAAAAGTGAATTAACAAAAAATAAGGTTTGGTTTTGTTTTGTTTTTGAGATAGAATCTCTCTATGTAGTCCTGGCTGTCCTTGAACCCACAGAGATCTATCTGCCTGTCTCTGCCTCCTGAGTGCTAGGATTAAACATGTGTGCCACAATGTCCAACTAAAAACTTCCAGAGGTCCTGAGTTTAGTTTCCCAGCAACCACATGGTGGCTCACAACTATCTGTAATAGGATCTGATGCCTTCTTTTGGAATGCAGATATATAATGCAGAGCAGCACTCTTAAAATATTTTTTAAAATAATAACATAATAAATATAACAATCCTAACCCATGCTGGCCTTGGCCACAGGTGATACAGCCCTTGCTTTAGAAGACAGATGACCTGAATTCTAGCCTTAACACTAAGCTGCTTCGGTCCCTCATTCTCCATCTTCCCATTTGGTCAATGGTGAAACACTCAGGGCTGTTGTGAGGAAGTGTTTATAGTCTGTGAAACCGAAGCCAACTTTACAATGATGGGTGCCCCCAAGTGCATCTCCCATGCTCCTGCTTTAGATGTACGAGAACTTCGTGGAAGAGGTAGATGCAGTGGACAATGGGATCTCTCAGTGGGAAGAAGGGGAGCCTCGGTATGCAGTCACCACCACGCTGAGTGCCCGAGTTGCTCGGCTTAATCCCACCTGGAACCAGCCCAACCAAGACACTGAGGTGAGGAGAGGCTGAGGACTAAGTAAGAACAGCTGCCCTCCAAGTCCTGAGTAGAATTGGGGCCAGCACCCAACATGTTTGATGAGTTTCCACCTTTCCCAGGCAGGATTCAGGCGTGCCATGGATCTGGTGCAAGAGGAGTTTCTGCAAAGACTAAATTTCTACCAGCACAGCTGGCTGCCAGCCCGGGCCTTGGTAGAGGAAGCCCTGGCCCAGCGATTCAAGGTAGACCTAGGAGGTGGGCCAGGAATACTTGTGAGCCATTTGGTCAGCGGGGTCTCCTGCTCCTACACAAACCTAAGCACACCCTGCTTCCCTTTCAGGTGGACTCAAGTGGGAAGATAGTGGAGCTCGCAAAGGGTGGATGCCCGTGGAAGGAGCATCTTCACCAGCTAGAATCTGAGCTGTCCCCCGCAGTGGCCATCGCCTTTGTTATCTTCACTGATCAGGCTGGACAGTGGCGAGTCCAGTGTGTACCCAAGGAGCCTCACTCCTTCCAAAGCCGGTGAGTTCCCACAAAACTACCTCCAGACCTGTTTCAGCACTGTGGAAGTCTGCCACCCTCACGTTCCCATTTCTTTTTATACAGGCTGCCCCTGCCAGAGCCATGGCGGGGACTTCGGGATGAGGCCTTGGACCAAGTCAGTGGGATCCCTGGCTGCATCTTTGTTCATGCCAGCGGCTTCATTGGTGGGCACCACACTCGAGAAGGTGCCCTGAACATGGCCCGTGCCACTCTTGCCCAGCACCCCACACCTGTGCCCCTTACAAATGCTGTAGTCCAATAAAACTTCATCTCAGATTTGATAAGGGCACTGTCCTGTGTACAGGACTCCATGCCGTATTTCCCACTGCCTCTCAGCTTTGCTTGTCAAACCATTCGACATCTATCAATGGGGGACACCGGAGAGATGGCTCAGCAGCTAAGAGCACTGCTGCCCTTGGAGAGGAACCAGATTCAGTTTCCAGCACCCACACAGCAGCTCACATGACTGTCTGCAATTCCAGTTCCAAAGGATCCAACACCCCTTCTTACTCTGTGAGGATTAGACACATATGTACATGCAGGCAACATACACAAAATATTAAATCCTAAAAAATAAAGGGGCTGGAGAAATGACTCAGAGGTTAAGAGCAATGGCTGCTCTTCCAGAGGTCCTGAGTTCAATTCCCAGCAACCACATGATGACTCACAACCATCTGTAATGAGATCTGGTGCCCTTTTCTGGCCTGCAGGCAGAACACTATATACATAATAAATAAATCTTTTTTAAAAAATAAACCATCTGAGAACTCAGGAACTTGATCCAATTCAAGTATCTGGAAAGTGACAGCAGTGTCCTGGTCCATGATCTTACCCCCTTTTCCCACTATGCCCGGCAACATACTAGGAAACACAGCCTGGTATATGAGTAGAAAACCAGAAGACTTTATTTACAAGTGGATGTGAGGGGAGTGGGGCTGAGCAGGTGATAGCCCTGGAAGAGGGTCCCAAGGGGCAGAGGTTGGTGATGTCTCAGTGAACAGTGGTACTTCATGAATGGAGCCTCCACCTCCAGCTGGGGGCTCCTGGGCCCGACCAAGCACTGGGCTAAAGCGTGGAAACTGAGCATTTACGAAGTACAGAGGGATGTGGGCGATTCGGCCTGTGGACCAACACTGCAGGAAATGGGCAAAGAAAGTCAAGAGTCATGATGGTGCCAGGACTATTGGGCCCTCCAGCCGTCCAAGCATGCACATGTGTACACACAGCCTGACCCTCTCTACTCACCACGCTGAGCAAGGCCCCTTTGTTGAAGGAAGGGTGGAAAGTGATGAGCTGAGCCTGGGCTCCTGGTTCCCCCTGAATGATGCCGCTGCGGCAGGAGAGGAAGAGGTGAGAGGCCGAAGCCTGCAGGGAGTGTGTGCGCGTGGGGAGGTGCTGTGGAGCCAGATGGGGAGGGCCGCTCCGCACTTACCAGGGAAGAAGCTCAAACACAGGGCTGTTTCGAGTTCGGAAAAGGAGGATGATGGGATTCCCATCTTGTACCCGTGGGTTTCCTGTAGGAAATAGGTCAGCTAATATAGGGAAGCTAGGTCTTAGAGGGCCAGGGCACAGAACAGCAGCCCTGGGGTTAGAAATCTATGAGGCTGTGGCCCTTTGACCGGTGGTGGTGGCACACTGCTGTGGGTGGTCTTACTAAACCAACTGCTATTGGTTTACTAAAGAGGCTGTTTTGGCCTATGGCAAGACAGGAGACAGGCAGGCAGAAAATCCAAGAGACAGGAAAAGAAAAGCAGAGTCAGGACAGAGCTGCGGGATGTAACAGAACACAGGTAAAGGCACAAAACACATCGTGATCCATAGATTAATCGAAATGGGTTAATGTAAAATACAAGCTTGAATAAGCCTGAGCCTTTAATGCCAGCACTGGGGAGGCAGAGACATCCCGAGGTCAGTCTGGTCTGCAAAGTGGGTTCAAGGACAGACAGAGCTACACAGAGAAAAAGAAAGGCCTTTCTCTAGTTGGGTGTAATGGTACACACCCTTAATCCGGCACCGGGAGGCAGAGGCAGGAGGATCCCAGTGAGTTGAGGACAGCCAGCAAGACTGTATCACAGAAAGACTCCATCCTCGGCTCCCTACCTTTCATGAGCACCGCCAGACGTTCACCACTAGGGTCCCAAACCATGGAGTGCGCCTCTCCCCCAAGCCTGTGCCGGACAGAAGAGGGCATTCAGTGTGGCTCTTCCACCTTTTCTTCACCCCTCCCACAGGCACAGGCAGGAAACCCACCTCTCCTCTCCATCTGCTGTCTGTATTGTTGTCTCGGAAAGATCTGCTACAATTGTTGCTGACTTCGCACCTCCAACACGGCCCTTCTCTGTTCCTACGGGGCAGAGGTTTCCAGTGTGGTGATCGGCTTCCCAGGTTTTGCTCAGTGCACTCTACAGGCTGCTGTTTCCCTCTGACTACCCCAGATAGTCTGCATCCTGAAATGCCATTAACTCACCACATCGCTCTGGGAATGACAAGGAATAAATTAGGGTTTCCCCCAGCACAGTGAACAGCAGTCGATTTCCATCTGGACTCCAGCAGCCAGTCTGGGGACAGGAAGGAAGGGCCGGGGGGAAGAGGTCTATAGCAGGACTGAAGCAGGAGAGAAGAGATGGAGGACCACAGGGAATCCCTTCCTCCCAGCTT
Source organism: Sigmodon hispidus (assembly GCA_004025045.1). Taxonomy (NCBI): domain Eukaryota; kingdom Metazoa; phylum Chordata; class Mammalia; order Rodentia; family Cricetidae; genus Sigmodon; species Sigmodon hispidus. Next base: position 38,787 of record PVIH01003986.1, on the reverse strand, counting down.
CTGTGAGTCATAGGCGCTTCTCACCTGACAGCGCCCAGACAGAGTTGGCCATCTCTCACAGGTCCACATCTGGGTCTCCCAGACTCTAAGCCAGAGAAAGATTCCAGTGTGGAGCCTCCCTGCTCCAAACCCGACCATCCCTCCTCCTCACAGCCCCAGGTCAGGTCCAGAAGCCAAGAGCCTTTCTCTGGGACCTTGGCTTCCTTCCCTCGGCTTTTCAGCCGCTCACCGGAAGACAGCCGAAGGAGTAGTAGCCAGCACTTTGCTGCCATCTGGGGACCACAGCAAGTTGGTGACCCCTCCTCCTCGGAACCAGGGAAGGGGGACACAGATTTCTGTTGAGACATCCCATACCTAGGAGAAAGGGAATCGGTTCACAAACGGTAGCCTATCAATCAGCTCACCAGACCCTCTTCAGTGCACAAAGGCCCAGAGAAGGGGAATCAACATGGAGACCTGGGTTTCTGATTACAAAGAAGGCTGTCAGAGTCTAAGGCCTGAGGATAGCTTCTTTACCGTATAAACTGAAGACATACAACAATCTCACTTCCCCAAGCTCTCCATGGGGACCACTCACCAGAATAGCAGCATCTACAGGTGAGGCTGAGAGCAGCCACCCCCCATTGGGGGCCCAAGCCAAGCTGGTGACTGGTGTGTGCCCCGGGTGAGATAGTACCTGGGCGCAGCCAGAGGAGGGTCTGTGGGATAAACAAAAGGGGTTTGGTAAAAAGACAAACAGGAGAAGATGGCACAAGCTTTTGATCCCAGAACTCAACCAGCAGAGACAGGTGGATCTCTGAGTTCGAGATAGAGGCCAGCCTGGTCTGCAGAACAAGTTCCAGGACAGCTAGGGCTACACAGAGAAACCCCATGTCAAAAAGGAAAAACAAAGATGTTAAACACATCAAGGGGCTGGAGAAGGAGAGTGGTTAGAACAGTCGCTGCTTGTTCAGAGGGTAGCATGTGGTTCCCAGCACTCAGGGCAGGTAACTCCAGCTCCGGGGATCAATGCCCCACCGACACCCTGTCCTTCCAGCTCCCTGTTTTTCTAGAACCCCTAGTTCATAGCCTCTCACCTCAATCCAGGTTGGAAAAATGGAGGTTAAAGGGGAGATCTATGGAGAACTTGAGATTTGCAGGGTAGGAGCCAGGCTTAAAAAGCAGAAGCTGGCTAGACAGAGGTGGTACACAGTTTAATCCCAGCACTTGGGAGGCAGAGGCAACTGGATCCCTGAGTTTAAGGCTAGCCTGGTCTACAGAGCAAGTTCTAGAACAGCCAGGGCTACACAGAGAAACCTGTTTTGAAAAAGAAAACAAAAAGGCAGGTGCCGCAGTCCAGGTCTCCAGAAGACTGCTCCTGGCAGTGAGTCTAAAAGAGGCCATGCTGGAGTGTCACTTCCTACTGGCTGGGTCACCAGGGTCACCTGGTTACTTTAAGGGATCCAACGTTTCCCTTTTCTCAACCCCAGCACCAACCACCTTTCCTTGTTAGAACATCTCCAACTTCCAAGTACACACAGCTTTCTGTAACCAGATGACCTGCATGTGGACTGACCTCCATCACTGCGACCTGGCTCTTCCCTTTCCACCCAGCATTTCTAATTGCTCTAAGACCCTTTGCCATTGACAGATGATTCAACTTTATAGTGAATAGTAACTATCTTTTCAAGTCAGCTCAGAGCTCAACTCACTCTTGGTGACTCATACATGTGTCCAAAAATAAATCTTTCATTGTTTTATTACTGACTTACATGCATGCATGTTTGTGCCCATGTGCATGTAGTGCCCATGATGGCCAGAAGAGGGCATCAGATCCCCTGAAACTCTTCTCTGAACCATCTCTGCCTGGCCCCACATCCATCCCTAAAAACATCTCAAAGAGCAGCCCATTTTTTTTTAACCTTCTCTTCTATGGGAACTCTTTCTCTACTTCTCAATAAAACTTTGCTGGCTTCTTAGAAAAAAAAAATGGTGTTTTTTTTTTTTTTTTTAATTTTCTAGGAAGGGGTATGGTGTGGTTAAGATCACTAACTGCACTTTCAGAGGACCCAAGTTCAATTCCCAGCAATCACATGGCAGTTCATAATCATCTGTAATTCCAGACCCAGGTACACTACCCTTTTCTGGCCTCCTCATGTGCTGTATACACACGGGCACATGGAACACTGACAAACACATAGGCAAAACACCTATATGCACAAAATTTAAATATGTATGTACATACATATACTGAAACAGTAATTTTATAACTTCTCTATAAAAATTATGTTAAAACAGCTGGCAGGGGAGAAAAAAATGGAAGGGGGTACAGAGAGACAGTACTAAATCCTAAAGACCTGCCTCCCAGTGCTGGCATGATAGACATGTGCCACCATCACCTGGTGATTGTTCCAATTTTTATGGTTTCCACTCACGTCTATATTTGTTCTTACTTTTCTTTTCTAACTCTGTCTGACAGTGTATGACCCACAGATATGTTCTCCCACGATCCCAGAAGACACTGAGTACTATCCCTTTGTCTAGACAGGCACCTTAGCAACCATTTGCCCTTAGATCTGCTTCTCTGCAGCACTAGAAGTACTGTGGGCAGAGTAACTTTCAGACCCCCAGGACAGGTCAGGACAGGCTGCCAGGACTCACCTTGTGGATAAGGAGGTGGGGTCCAGGGTCCAGATGAGAATACAGCTCTGGCAGGCCACAGCCAGGACGGAGGCACTGAGGGGCTTCCAGGCCAGTGCTGCCACATTTCGCTGTAGACGATGCTTCAGGGAGGGAACTATAGTGCTGGGTAAAGAGATGGGAAACTGAATCTACAGGGTGCTGGAGAGATGGCTCAGTGGTTAAGAGCACTGGCTGGTCTTCCAGAGGACCCGGGGTTCAATTCCCAGCAACCACATGGCAGCTAACAACTATCTGTAACTCCAATTCCAGAAGATCTGATGCTCATATGCAGGCAAAACACCAACCAATCAATGATCATTAAAAAAAAAAAAAAAAAAAAATTAATAGAAGGTGAAACAGGCTGGTGGTGTACACCTTTGATCCCAGCATTTGGGAGGCAGTGTAAGACAGACTGCTGAGTTTGGGGCCAGTCTGCTCTACAGAGTGAATTCCAGGACAGCCAGAGCTACATTAGAGACCCCATCTCTGCTCCCACCAAAAAAGAAAAAAGGTAAAACTACACTGACCCCCCCAGGCCTAAGGATGTAGCTGAGCAGTAACTCTAATATTTTGCCTGTACCAGATCCTGTACAAGTCCTATATCTGATCCTCAGCACAATTAAAAAAAAGGTGGGAGGGGGACCTGTCCCAGTGGTTGGTTCAAGAATATGGGGCATTAGGAGACAGAAGCACAAGAAGAAAGATGGATGGTGGGTATCAAAGTGCAGGCCTTTAATCCTAACACTAAGGAGGCAGGGGCAGGTGGATCTCTGAGTTCAAGACCAGCAGAGACCCTATCTTAGAAATAAAAAAGTTCAATTCAATTCAACTGTTCAATTCACATTCAATTGTGAAATAACCCCAACCAGTACTAGAAGGGGTTCTATGGACCAGCCCACCTCTGTAGGAGGCCAATCTGAACGCTAAAGGGCAGCACACACCACGCACCTGTTGGCATTATATACACGGATGGAGTCATCCAGCAGGGCCACTGCAAACTTGTTGGTGTGAGGGTGCCATGCAAAGACTCGCAAGCAGCAGCTAGACCTGGGGGGAGATGACCAGGAAGTTGGTAGCTGCTCCTCCACACACAGCCTAGTCACTCACACTGCTTTCCACATGAGGAATGGGATGCTCAGTTTTTCTTTCCTTCCTTTCTGAGGGTACAGGAGTGTCTTAGTTAGGGTTTCTACTGTAATGATAAAACACCACAGCCAAAAGCAACTTGGGGAGGAAAGTGTTACTTTGTCTTTCCGATTGTAACCCAGCATCCCGGGGCAATGAGGGTCTAAGAACTGCAGCAGGAGCTGGAACAGAGGCTGTGTCCTCACCACATTGGCTGGCTTGCTCAGTCTGTTTTTTTTTTTTTTTTCCTTTTGGAGGGTGGGGTAGGTGACTGGGTGGGATCTTTGTTTTGTTTTTGAGACAGTGTATCACTATGCAGCTGTAGCTCACCATATAGACCAGGCTAGCCTCTATCTCAGAGCTCCACCTGCCTCTGCCTCAGAGTGCCAGAATTAAAGGCATGTGTCACCATATCAGATTTTACTCTGCTTTCTTATCTCACCCATACTGAACTAGACCTTCCCACATCAATGAAGAAAACACTCCCATTGCCAGGTGGTGGTGGTGGCAGACATCTTTAAATCCCAGCATTCAGGAGGCAGAGGCAGGTAATCTCTGTGAGATGGAGGACAACTTGGTCCATACAGGGGGTTCCAGGACAGCTAGGGCTTATTACACATAAAAACCCTGCCTTGCAAAACAAAAGGAAGCACTCCTATAGACTTGCCCCACAGGCCAATTTGGTGCATTTCTTAACTGAGGTTCCCTCTTTCCAAATGACTCTAGCTTGTAGCAAACTGAGATAAACTAGCAGAAGAGAGGTAACAATGTGGAGGGGAGTGTCTGCTTTGACCTCTTTCTCTCCCCGAGGGAACTTTCACACGTGAGAACTTCTGTCCCACAGGGTGCCAGAGTTTATGCACTCACCAATTAGTTACTTGGGCGAATTCAGCAATCAGATCTTCACTCCTGAGCTGTAAGAACAGAGCAGATAGAAACACCCCACACAGGAGGACACAACATCCCACAGAGGAGCTGGACCACTCCCACCCAGCCTGCCCACAAAAGAGAGGCAGGGAGGAAGTCAGACTTACAGACAGGTGTGGGAACAGGGAGCCATGGAGGGAGGAGGCCCATCGACAGAGAGCCAGGGCCCAGCTGGACGCTGTCTTTACCCACTCAAACACTGTAGGGTTAAAGAGACGGCTCTGATTACGTCTTACTAGCCAGGCTCTTAGGTGAGGACAGAGTTAAAACTCTTCAATCCTTGTGCCCAGGAAGTACCCACTCTGGGGTATCTGGATACATAGAACAGGAAGTACCCACTCTGGGGTATCTGGATACATAGAACAGGAAGTACCCACTCTGGGGTATCTGGATACATAGACCAGGAAGTACCCACTCTGAGGTATCTGGATACATAGCACAGGAAGTACCCACTCTGGGGTATCTGGATACATAGACCAGACAGTAACGGAAAAAAGCAGCCTAAGGGAGAAGTTGGAATAACAGGTATTGGGTGAGTTTGAGGAAAGTATGGAAAGGAGATATGCTTACAAGTTGGGGGGACTAGAGGGGTACTTACCTTCTTCTTCTGAATTTGCAATTTCATTCAGGACTCCAAAAAGGCCCACATCGCGCCTTACAAGGAGAGAAAGAGAAGAGTTATTCTCATGCTGTCACAAGTTCCCAGAAGGTCTCATTCATTCAACACATATATTAAAGAGGGTTGGGGGGGTTGCCAGTTAGTAGAGTTCCTGCCTAGGATGAATAAAGCCCTGGGTTCAATCCCCGGCAGCACATAAAATCAGATGTGGTAGCCCATGCCTGTAATCCCAGCACTGGCTAAGTAAAATTTGAAGGATTAGAATTGCAAGATCATACAGTGAGTATGAGACTAGTCTAGGCTATATGAAGCATTATCTCATTAAAAAAAAAAAGGTATTATATTTTTAATGAATGCAAACTAGGCATCAAGCACTTTATATATTGCCTTTTTCTTTCTTTCTTTTTTTTTTTTTTTTTTCTTTTCAAGACAAGGTTATTCTGTGTAACAGTCCTGGCTGCCTGGAACTTACTTTGTAGAATAAGTTGACCTTGAACTCATAGCTCCACCTGCTTCTGCCTCCCAAGTGCTGGGATCAAAGGTGTGCACCACCATGCCAGCATTGTCTTTTCATCTATCACACTAATCTAAATGGCAGTTTCTTCACTTAGAGGTGAGGTAACTAAATCTCATTCATTAGGGGTGGTAGACTTAAGTCAGCTAGGACTTGGCCAGGTATAATGGCTCACACCTTTAATTCTAGCATGCACAAGAACCCTGTGAGTCCTTGGCCAACCTAGTCTAAATAGTGAGTTCTATCCAGCCAGAGATACATACTGATTGAGATGAGACAGAGAACAGAGGAAGAGAGAAAGAGAGAGCATTGGGCTGGAGAGATGGCTCAGAGGCTAAGAGCACTGACTATTCTTCCACAGGTCCTGAGTTCAATTCCCACTAACCACATGGTGGCTCACAACCATCTATAATGACACCTGGTACTCTCTTCTGTATACTGTATACATAATAAATAAATAAATCTTTAAAAAAAAAAAAAAGAGAGAGAGAGAGCATCAACCTTACTTTCAAAGAGTGAATGACGGCCACTGAAGTGTCTTAAGCAAGGGAATCAATCACATGAGCATTTCAGAAAGATAAATTTGAAATTAGAAAAGTATAGAATGGAGAAAGGTATCAGTTAAGAAGCTACTAAGGCCTTCAGGGGGGGAATGGAGTACCCTGAACCTGCAGGACATAGAAGAGACTTAGGGGGGGCTGGAGAGATAGCTCAGCGGTTAAGAGCACCGTCTGCTCTTCCAGAGGACCCGGGTTTGATTCCCAGCACCCACATGGCAGCTAACAACTGTCTGTAGTTCAGTTCCAGGCAAACACCAAGGCAAATAAATAATAAAGTTTTTTTTTAAAAAAAAAAAAAAAAAAAAAAAAAAGAAGAGACTTAGGAAGCAGAATACACAGGCTTGAGGAATAATTAAAAACTGTTTCACAGAGAAACCTTGTCTTGGAAAAAAAAAAAAAAAAAGACATCTGAGAAAAACATCTTGCAGTAATTATATCAGCAAATATGCCAGGCATTGGGCTGGGCACTTCCATAGTCCAATTTAACCATTACCACATCCTATTTGTCCAGTTTCTCTGTTTTGTTTCCTTTTTGATTTGGTTGACTGTTTCTGAGACACTGTCTCATGCCGTCCAGACCGGCCTCAGTCTTACTATATGGCCAAGAATGACAATAAGGTTTTGATCCTTCTGCCTAGCACTAAGACTGCAGGCATCATTACCACACCCAGTTTTATGTGGCAACGACTCACAAAGTAATTCATGAATCCAGCATCTTAATTTTCAGGGATCCTTCTTACAGATAACGGTAACCCATAATAATAATGGAAACAGCAAACATTTCAAGGGATTAGTACGTGCCAGGGCATGCCTCTAAGTTCTTTGCATCTATGTAATATCATACTGTAAAATAGGTTTCATTTGAAGACAGAGAGTATTTAAGTAACTTTCCCAAGACTGCACAGCTAAAAATGGTGGCCAGAGACCAGGAAACACAGCTTCAGCTCTTACAAGTGACCTATGTATGTATGAACCAATACAACCTTTACCTAACTTTCTTTGGCTTCAGATAAAAGTTCGAAACAAACAATGGACATGAGCTGGGTGCTAAGAGCAGGTCTGCAAAATTATACCAGAAATCAAGGCATTGACAATAAATGAAGCTTCTCATAAAACTTTTAGATGGGTTATCTAATAGGATTTGTGGTGTTGCAGATAGGAAGACTGAATGAAGCAGCCTTTTCAAGAGCAGCCCAAAGCAGAGGTGTGGTGACATCATTCCTCCAGGCTCTGTAGACCATGGCCTAGACAACCCTTTGCCATGCCTCACCAAACATTGATGCATCTCTTCCACACTTGCTCCCGGTGATGAATGAAGGCAGTTCTTGTACCATGGTCCAGCCTCCCAGGAGTTTTTAGGGGATCCTTGGTCAGGTGTAGGACAGGAAGATTGATCCACTATACCTCAGAAATGGGGGAGGGAAGTCAGTCTCTTTCTGAAACCTTACCACTTATTCTCTGACATCTCCAACCCATGGCTGGACTAGGCATAAGAGATTGCACGGGCCCCATTTTCCATATCCACAAATGCAACACTTATGGGACAATAAAACAAATTTTAGCCCTTATCTGCAAACCTCAGTTTTTCACAGGATTAGAAAAGACTTGACACAGAGCATCTTTCCTTTTCTCTATCCCTTCTAGAGCTTCCTCACGTGTCTTGGCATCCCTTAGAAGCCAATATGAGCCCTAAAACACATTTCCTCTCTACAGTCTGCCGTAGGAGCCAAGCAGTTTCCAATCTGGGAGCCCCGTGGTCACCACCCATTTCTACATTCCGCAGACCCAGCCCTGCATCCCCACCCGGACCACCTGGCCCCGGAAGTCGGGAGGCGGGCTCTCGTAGCTGTTGCCGGTCACCAGCTCGTTATTGTGTTCATATAGAGTGACCTGACCCGTAGGCGGCGGCGGAGGAAACAACCCCAGGGAGCACATCTTGCCAGTCCCGAGGGTGTCAGAATCGACAAGCTCCCGGCTGGTGACTGCGCTCCCCTGACTCCCAGTTCCCGGGCTGGATTCGTATGCGGACGGGAAGCCGTACAGGACAAACAAAGCCGCGAAACTCAACGGAAGTGCATGAAGAAAGTGCGGCTGAGCTTTCGGGATGAACTTCCGGGACGTCCTGGCGCGCCTCCTAGCGGTCGGAGCCGGCACTACAGGGCCAACCTGCAGTAAAGAGCACCGCGGTTTGGTTTTGGTTTGTTTCCTGTGAGACTACTTTTTATCCAACTCCAAACCCCCAACAGCGTCTCCCTCTCACTTAGTACGGAAAAAGCCCAAAATAAGCCATTTTTAGGAAAGTACCCAATTAAACTCTCCAACGCCCGTGGATAGCCCTAAGGAAAATACAGACTATGTCACTGTACTCTCAGGAAACCCTTAGAGGGCAGTCAGAACAGGCTTTAGGAGACAGAGCTGTGCTTGCTGAACCCAGAGCCCACAGGCAAAGGAGTCCTAAAACAGAAAGCCGGACATTAACAGTAACATTTCCTGAGTTCATTACTATAAACGCTTTTCTAATCCTTACACTAATCCCAAAAATGCTCTGTTGAAACTACCAGTAGCAAAGTGACACAGATTGGATCTGGATATATACTCAAACCAGACATTGGCAGAGTATGCTGGCCCAAGGCTGCAACGCCTGCAGAATGTGGAGATGAGAAGAAAGAAATTACAAGGTCAGCATGAGCAACATAGCATGACCCTGCTTCACAATCCTAGTGAAACAGAAGGGTCAAAACTTCAATTACTTAATAGTTCTCTTCCTGTTTGAGAAGGTCTTGCTATGTTGCTCTGGCTAGCCTGGTACTTGCTGTGTAGATATGGCTGGCCTCAAACTCATAGATCTGTCTGCTTCTGCCTCCCTAATGCTGAGATTAAAATGTATCACCTGAGATCTTTCTTGAGACCTTGTCAGAGAGAGAGAGACAGAGACAGAGAGAGAGATCTAAAGGAAGAAATTCAAACTAAAGTAAGGTGACATAATTGGTTCTTCTTGGTTGCCAACATATTTAGAGATGATTAGATGGTTTAATTTTAATCCATGGTTTCATTCATTTATGAGCTCATATCTAAATAGACTCTTGGGAGGGAAGTGGTGAAATTGTGACACACACAGGAATGAAAATACACCTGGCTTTTCTTTTAGCTCCCAAATCATGACACAGAGAGTTATGTTTTGAATGCTGGGCTCAGCTTAGGCTCATTTCTGACCAGCTCTTTTAAGTTAAATTAACCTGTTTCTCTTTATGTACCTCAGGGTTTATTACTGTTCTTCTGCATATCTTACTTTCACTGTTTCTTTTTTTAAAATATTTATTTATTTATATTTATTTTTACTTTATATGAATTGGTGTTTTGCCTGCATGTATAACTGTGTAAGGAAGGGTGTCAGATCTTGGAACTACAGACAGTTGTTAGCTGCCATGTGCATGCTGGGATTCGAACTCAGGTCCTCTGGACAGTGCTCTTAATGGCTGAGCCACCTCTCCAGCCCAACTTTCACTGTTTCTTGTGTGTGGATGGCAGCGGGCATCTCCCTCATCCCTCTTCTCCCGAGCCTACATTTTTCCTCTCACTTATTCTCTGTGCCTGCCAGCCTCAGTTGTCCATCTTCTGCCTGGCTATTGGCTGATCAGCTTTTTATTAGACCAATCAGGTGCCTTAGGCAGTCAATGCAGCTCATCGTTACATAATTAAACACAAATCCACACATCATTAAACAAATGCAGTGTAAGCAAATGTAACACACTTCTCCACAGTTAGAGTGATTTTCTGCAGCATGAACAAATGTATCACTTTTTTGCCTAGTTAAAATAATATTCCACGGGCTGGAGAGATGGCTCATCGGTTAGGAGCACCGTCTGCTCTTCCAGAGGACCCGGGTTCGATCCCCAGCACCCACATGGCAGCTAACAACTGTCTGTAGTTCCAGTTCCAGGCAAACACCAAGGCAAATAAATAAATAAATAAATAAATAAATAAATAAATAAAGTTAAAAAAAATAAATAAAATAATATTCCACAACAGAATGGTACCCTTAAAGGGTATGCTTTGGGCCTAACCCCTTTCTGTTCATATTCTCACTGTTTCCTGGCCACCATGAATGAGCAACCTCTGCCACCTGCTCCTGATACCAGGGTTCTCTAACCCGAACCCTAACCCTGAAACCCCCCCCAAAAAATGGATTCACCTGGCCTTGAATTGAAAGCTCTGAAGCCAAGTCTGGCTTTCCCCCATAAGTATTTTTGTCACTGGATGCCTGTAACTCCAGCACTTGGGTGGTACTGCATTCATGCCTGGTGCCTGCAGAGTCAAAGAAGGCCTTGGATAGCCTGGAATTGGAGTTATGGACAGTTGTGAGCTGCCATGTAGGTACTGGGCACCACACTGAGAATCTTTGAAAGAGAAATAAATGTTCTTTACTGCTCAGCCATTTACTGCTCATTGTAATTATTTTATGTATTTGTTTCACAAATAAAATAATGGAAGTGGAGTTGTTTCTTAAATTGTAAAGTACTAAGCAAATGTCAGAAGTTATTAACCACAACTCTAATTCTGCAACTAAGTGTCCTTGGACATTGACACTTTTTTCTCATGTATTTATTTGTTTGTTTATCTATTTTTTTTAAACTTTATTTATTTATTTGCCTTGGTGTTTGCCTGGAACTGGAACTACAGACAGTTGTTAGCTGCCATGTGGGTGCTGGGAATCGAACCCGGGTCCTCTGGAAGAGCAGACGGTGCTCTTAACCGCTGAGCCATCTCTCCAGCCCCTGTTTGTTTATCTATTATTTGTCATTGCTAGGGAAGAAGTTCAAAGCCTTGGCTAGCTAGCTAATCTACCATTCCAATACACTCTCAACTCCTAAATATTGTTAATAAATTCAGAGATGTGGACTATGGATGTAAAGTAGACTGCTTGCTTACCACGCACAAAATCTATTTGATCTCCAGGACCATATAAAAGCAGCCATGATGTAAATAAATATTTTTAATTAAAAAGGGGATAGAGAAGGGGCTTATGATTTTTTAAAAATGTGTATTTGTTTTACCTGTAAGTGTATTTGTACCACATGCACGCAGTACCCACAGAGAATAGTAGAGGACATCGGACCCCCTGGAAACGGAGTTACAGATGGTTGTGAATCATCATGCGGGTGCTGGGAACAGAACCAGAGTTCTCTGCAAGAGCAGTCAGTGCTCTTAGCCACTGAGTCGTCTCTCTAGCTCCAAATAACTTTTTTTGTGGGGAGGAGGGGGAGTTCTCTGTGTAGCTTCTCTGCCTGTCCTGGAACTCACTTTGTAACCAGGCTGGCCTTAAACTCACAGACATCTGCTTGCATCTGCCTCCCGAATGCTGGGATTAAAGGTGTGTGCCATCACTGTCTAGAATAATAACTCTTTAAAACAGAAAAATAAAACATGTTATCCTGGCCTAGTGGTGCATGCTTTTAATCCCAGCAGTCAAGAAGCAGACATAGGTGGGTCATTGTGAATTCAGAGTCATCCTGGTCTAATACAGGAAGTTGCAGGCCAGCCAGGGAACCACACAAAATGTCTGAAGATCAGGAATTCAGGGTTATTCTCCAAAGCATAGTTTATACTATGCCTTGGCTGCATAAGACCGTGTCTTAAAGAAATCTACAGGCTAGAACTAAAACTGGAATGCAAGGAAGAATGGCAAGTGTGACAATTAAGTACTTGATTAATTTCTGTTTTGTTTTGTTTTGTTTTGAAACAGGCTGAGGCTGACCTTGAATTTGCTGGAATCAGGGCTGAGAATTAAAGACAATGATGATTAGTTAACCTTGATTGCCAACTGGTACACGGTGAACTTGAGAGATTAGCTTCATATACATAAGACCCCACTTCAAAATAATAGATAGATAGATAGATAGATAGATAGATAGATAGATAGATAAAAAAATAGATAATTCAAAGTTATGTTAAGGCTCAGGCCCCAGAACCTTCAATCTTACTGAAGAACATAAGAGTGTTAATGGAATTGTATTCCTTGTGGCCTCAGCCTCTATGCTTGTCTTTCTTTTCTTTTTTTTTTTTAAACTTTATTTATTTATTTATTTGCCTTGGTGTTTGCCTGGAACTGGAACTACAGACAGTTGTTAGCTGCCATGTGGGTGCTGGGAATCGAACCCGGGTCCTCTGGAAGAGCAGACGGTGCTCTTAACCACTGAGCCATCTCTCCAGCCCCTTGTCTTTCTTTTCTATCTTGAAGGCTTTTCCAGGGGAGATTCTCAGGTCAGAAAACAAAGACATCCAGAAAGTGCCTGCAAATACACTGCATCTGAGATAAAGCAGTTGGTTTGCCTCTGTTTTACTTTTTTTCATTGACACAGGATCTCACTCTTGGCTGGCCTGGAACTCACTGTGACTGTCCTTTTTTTTAAAGATTTATTTATTTATTATGTATGCAGTATTCAGAAGGAGGGCACCAGATCTCATTATAGATGGTTGTGAGCCACCATGTGGTTGCTGGTATTTATTATTTATTATATATATATTTATTATAAATATTTTTTAAAGATTTATTTATTTATTATGTATACAGTATACAGAAGGAGGGCACCAGATCTCATTATAGATGGTTGTGAGCCACCATGTGGTTGCTGGTATTTATTATAATATTTATTATAAATATTTATTTATTATATATACAGTATACAGAAGGAGGGCACCAGATCTCATTATAGATGGTTGTGAGCCACCATGTGGTTGCTGGGAATTGAACCCCGGTCCTTTGGAAGAACAGTCAGTGCTCTTAACCTCTGAGCCATCTCTCCAGCCCCAACTGTCTTTAACTCACAGAAATCTGCCTTCTGTGTCCTGAGTCCTGGGCCACCACTAGTCTTGTAATCCTCAAATGTTAAAGGATGTGGGTGTCACCTGAGATTCTTTTTTTCTTTTAATTCTTAATAAATTTGCTGGTAGAGCTGAAGAGAAGGTGACTTAGGGGTTAAGAGCTCTCAGCGCTCTTCCAGAGGGCAACAGTTCTGTTCCCAGGACTCACATCAGGCAGCTTACAACTACCCATACCTCCAGCTCCAACATGTAAAATAAAAATAAATGAATCTTGAGGCTGGAGAGATGGCTCAGAGGTTAAGAGCACTGACTGTTCTTCCAAAGGATATGAGTTCGATTCCCAGCATCCACATGGCAGTTAACAACTGTCTGTAATTCTAAGATCTGACCCCCTCACACAGACATACATGCAGGCAAAACACCAATGTACATAAAATAAGAATAAATAATTTCTTGTGCTCGCTTTGGCAGCATATATACTAAAATTGGAATGATACAGAGAAGATTAACATGGCCCCTGCGCAAGGATGACCTGCAAATTCCTGAAGCGTTCCATATTTTTTACAAAAAAAAAAGAATAAATAATTTCTTTTAAAAAGAGGACACCCAAGAGTATACAGAAAGAACATGTATCAAAAAAAATTACACACATGGTTCAGAGGTTGAGAGCACTGATTGTTCTTCCAGAGGTCCTGAGTTCAATTCCAAGCAACCACATGGTGGCTCACAACCATCTATGATGACATCTGGCACCCTCTTCTGTATGCTATACACATAATAAATAAATAAATATTTTTTTAAAAAATTATTTTTTTAATGTGTGTGGATGTTTTGTTTGCATGCAGGAAAGGAGAAACTGGAATTATATTTAGCCTCTCTCTATATATATGGGTGCTGGGAATTGAACCTGTGTCCTCTGCAAGAAGGACCACTGTGCTTCTCAACCACTGTGCTCTCTCTACTCCCTGAATTAAAAAAAAAAAAAAAAAAAGGCAGATTATAGGTTCCCAGAATTATAGTTCCAGAGAATTCAGATAACCCTGCTCAGACCTTTATTATTATTGTTATTATTATTTAATGTGTAGCCCAAGGTGACCTTAAACTCCCAAGTGTTAGGATTACATGCAGGCATCTTTTTTTTTTTTTTTAATTTTTTTTAAACACTTTTATTTATTTATTTTGCCTTGGTGTTTGCCTGGAACTGGAACTACAGACAGTTGTTAGCTGCCATGTGGGTGCTGGGAATCGAACCCGAGTCCTCTGGAAGAGCAGACAGTGCTCTTAACCGCTGAGCCATCTCTCCAGCCCCCACATGCAGGCATCTTGTTCTGAGTAACCAAACCCTAACCTTTTTCTATTAGCCAGGCTAATCCTTGACAAATCAATTCTTGGTCATCTGGGAAGTCACTTAACCAGCTGAGAAGAAAGCTCTCAGAGAAGGGGAATCAGGAGGGCTTGAAGGCGGAAAAAAAAAAAAAAAAAAAGATGACTACTACTCTTAGTAGACCGAAGAGTAATAGACAAACCGCGGGCAGCTTTTATTTGAACTCCATCACCACCCAGCCCTTACCCCCAAGACACCATTTCTGCTTGCAACTTCCAGCACCTCTGGATGAAGCCCTCTCCTCCCCCATTCATCCATTCATCCTCAGATTATGTTATCTGCAAAATATCTGAATCAACCTTTAATGTGCTACAGTGGCCATTCTGCCCTGGCTCAGCCTCTTTCAAGTACAGCCCTCCTCTTCCACACTGCTAACTTAACATTTTTTTTTTTTTAATGATTTTTACAATTTGCGGGTTTCTGGGAAGGCCAAAGCCCAGGCCTTGAACACTCCCCACTAACTTCACTAGGGGGCGCGACGGCCCCGGCGATGCTGCGACTGTGGCCCAGAGTCAGCCACCCCTTAGGGCTCGAGCATCTTTGCCGTAGGTTACCACCGATCCTCCTACGACCTGAGCGGGAAAACCGGGCAGCACTCAAGCTGCGGGCAGAGACTTCTAAGAGGCCCCCCACACAGTCTGGGAGGCATCGCCCAGGACTGAGCTCGCCCTCCTGAGCCGGGTGCCCCAGGCCGGTAACCAGGCGCACATGGCCCGCCCGGTCCTGTTTGTCCTGGCAGCGCGCCGCCGCTATTTGAGGCGGTTTTTATCTCCCAGAAACCAGCAAAACCCCAAGCCGAGTCTAGGAAGATGAAAGGGACCGAGGGGCCTGGGAGGGGAGGACTGCGAGGCTGCGGCGAGCGGGAGCTGGCACCGGACAGGCGGAGCCCCGGAGGCGACATGGCCAGCCCTTGGGGGGTCCTGTGCTCCCCGGAGCCCCGGGATCCGCTCTCGCCCTCCGCCTCGCGTGTGCGCCCTGGTGATCCCACGTCCTGCCCACTCTCGCGGGTCTCCTCCGACACAGCCCCCAGCCCACTCGACAAATCCTCGCAACTTGGATTTCTGCAAAGCGCCTTTGAAGCTGCGCACCGGGCCAGAGGGCTTGAGATCCTGCACCTGGGCACGGGCAGAGCAGGGTGGGGTCGCCTTCGGGGTCCCGTTCCTCCACTCCGGCGGCCAGATGGATGTGGGTCCGGGCGCCGCTGCCGGGGAAAGCGCCCGGTGCACCCCTTCAGCCCAGCGGGGGAGCCCTGGGGGTGGGGGCCACACAAAGCCCTATTGTAGCTTGGGGATGGCTGTCACAGAGTGGCTTTTGTTTCTCCACTGACTCCGAGGCAGGCACGACTGATTGCAGGCCCCGGGCAGGGGGGCGGGTAACATGCCAGGCGGGTCAGCCTGTCGGGAGTCTCACCACCGAGGCGCTAGGGCTGCGCAGCGAGCTGATCCGTACTGTGACCACAGTTCTAATACTCTGGCCCGGTCACTGCCCAAACCAAGGTCGGTGGTACCGACTGAGAAAGAGTCCTGGAAAAAAATCACTCGGCCTCCCGACTCTTCAGATAGCACCAGGCGACTAAAAATTCAACTGTTAAAGAGCATAGCCAACCAAGTCTTTAAAAACACAACAAAAAAACTTGCTATGAGAAGCGCAACTCTGCCAAATTAAATATCTCCCACAGGAAGTTCCTGCTTTGCTAAGGAACTATCCAATGGCCCTCCTCTTCCCCGTTTCTCACCAGACACAATTTCAAATCGAACTTTTATTTATTAAGTTTTTAAAAAAAGACTCCACAAGGGGATGATCCCTTCAACGATGTTATGCTCTTCCCAGACTCCACTGGCTTTATCCTTTATCTTGGGGCCTAGAAGGAGCAGGGGATAGAACAGGATGATCCAATAGTCTCAGGAAAGGCATTCAAAGGCACAAAGCGGCTTTTAAAAGTCACTGGAATGGAGTGGAAACTCCTAGATTGGAGGCCTGTGGATGTACCCCCAAATCCGTTTAGGGACCTCTGTCCTATAAATTCTTTCTCATGGCTTCTAGGCACCGGGCCTTGCACATAGTAGGCTTCAATAAATACTTGATTTACTTGGATTTGATCCCAGAGAAAGCCTTTCTTCACCTATTTTTCAGAAGGGACACCTCCAAACAAAAGTCCTCCTGTTAGGTGGGCTTTTCCCCAAAGGACATGATTAAGATGGTAGCTGCAAGTTCTCCATAACCATGACAACAGGGGATTAGCCTGATGAGGTCACAGGGTATGAGGAGAGGGTTCCTGGAAGAACCCGGCTCTGAGGTCAAGAGCGCTGGGGTACAGTCCAGTCCTCCCGCCATAAGACTTGAAGTTTCACAGCTTCTGGCTGGGGCTGAGGATCTTAGTGACCTTACTGAGAGACACCCACATAAACTAACAACCTAACTTTAAAAAAATCCACTGAAAAAGAAAACCCACTGAGACCTGAATGACAAGATCTATAACAAGATCTCCACTATGGTTGTGTCTATAGAAAGATGCGTTGGACTAGAATTTCCTTAACAACAACAACAAAAAAGATCGACCCCCTTTCCTCTCCAGCTCACTCGACCTGACCCGTCATCATAACTTAGATAAATAGAATTATTATTACTATTCTATTCTCTACTCCTGGTGCATAGGGGTTAAGTACTCAAGGCTGGGGGCAGCCTCCCTGACCCTGGGGTTACCCCATCTTTGGGATCAGATCCCCGTCTCCTTCTTGGCTTTCTGCGCCCAGCCAGGTTACTAACACCAATCTCCCTAACTCAGTTTCCTAATGAAGAACCACCAGGGGGCAATAAATTATCATCATCATTGTGTTTGTTTTTAAAAAAGAAAAAAAAAAGGCTCAAGGAATTGGAAAGCACCGGGAAAGTCTGGAACACACCCTGAAGCTGTGAGGAAAGTGACCAAGAGGGCTGGCAAAGAGTTAATGAAGAGAGAGCGATGGGATCCCAAATGGAACGAGGGTGGGAGGGGTAGCCAAAGAGGAAGAGGTTTAGGAAGGCAAAGCTCAGCAGCTAGGTACAGGGCCTGAGGGGAGTTTGGCTAAGACCCATGGCAGAAGGAGGAGAGCTAAGGAGTTAGCCAGGCTAGGATTGTGTAGGGGAAGGCAGAGAGTGCCCCAAAGTATAGCATGCATAGGAAAGAGCGAGGGGGCAAGCAGTGGTCCGCCACACCAAGAGGACCCTGGAGCTGGAGACCTTCCTCTACCCAGCTCAGATCTCTAGCAGGTTGCTCTGCTCCGGGCTGCCTCCAGGAGCTTTTTCTGGGGGTGCAGGTGAAGTGGAAGATCGGGGAGGCTGACTGGCTTCCTCTTCCCCAACGCTGCGGCCCTCCCCCAGCTCCTTAGGGCCACTTGGGGGCGGCCCTGGGCCTGGTTCCCCGTGCGTGCGCTGGTGTTTGCTCAAGTGGTCGCTTCTGGTAAAGCGCTTGGAGCAGAGCAGGCAGGTGAACTTCTTCTCCCGGGTGTGAGTACGCACGTGGCGCTCCAGCTCGTCTGAGCGGGTGAACCTCTTGCCGCAGAAAAGCCAGTTGCAAACGAAAGGCCTCTCACCAGTGTGCCAACGCAAGTGGGCTTTCAGATGTGAAGCCTTGCCATATACCTTGCCGCAACCAGGGATGTGGCAGCTGTGAATGGGCTTCTTCCGCAGCCCAGCCGCTGCTGCCCCCAGCCGCTCTAGCTCCTGACAATTGGGGCAGTCGCATGTAGAACGCCCTGCCCCACCGCTGGCATATCCACCACTGCCCCCAGAACCTGCACCCCTGGGGGGCTTCCCTGCACCACTTCCCTCCAGTTGCCCACTATTGCCAACTGCCTTGGGCTTATAGACATCTTGGGGTAGGACATGCTGAGGCCCTGGTTGCAGGAGGTGGGGCGCCGGGTAGGGAGCTGAATTAAGGGGGGCAAAGTCAGATGGGTAAGTAGGCAGCTGGGGGTTCAGTGGAGGCTGGGTAGGGCCTGTGGACAGCGTCCCTTGCAGCCCATCACCCTGGCCTTGCCCACCACCTAGCCAGTTGCCCCCAGGATGCATGTCCCACCAAGGAGTAGGTGTGTTGCCTGGACCTGGTGAGATGCCTGCATGAATGCCTGCCTTGTACCAGGAGCCATAGGGATGTGCCATATCCAGAGAGGTGTAGACACTAGGCAGGCAGTCAGAAGAGCTGTGCCCCTTGGGCACCAGTAGCCCAGGGTCTTGGGCGCCAGTGGGCCCAGGAAATGAATGAGGGAAGGGTGGATAGTCATTAGCATAGCCGGAGGCTGGGGCTGGAGGACTGCCTGCAGGTGAGAGGAGACCATTGGTGCTTGAAAAGGGGGCTGGATAGGCATCCCCCATGGCTTTGGAGGTTGAAAGATCCGAGTATGGCTTCTTTGTGCTTCCTTTTCCCAGTGTCGTTGCTGAGTCCCGCAGAGGGCTGGAGCCACCAAATTTACTGCAAGCTGCTGTCAACATGGCCAGGGGACTGGAGCCATAGTGAACTTCTTCCTGTAGAGAGGGAGACAGACTGCTTAGGAGGAGAGAAGGGGGAAGTGAAGGACAGAGTTATCTGACTTAGACCTACAGACAGGGAAAACGGAGCACGGGAAGTTAGGGAAAAGTTAAAGAGAGGGGGCTGGAGAGATGGCTCAGAGGTTAAGAGCACTGACTGTTCTTCCGGAGGGCCTGAGTTCGATTCCCAGCAACCACATGGGTGGCTCACAACCATCTATAATGACATCTGGTGCCCTCTTCTGTAAAACTGTATGCATAATACATAAATAAATAAATAAATCTTAGAGAGAGAGATGGAAACTAGAGGGAAAGGTGGTATACCAGTGAGGTCCTGTACCAGGGCAGAACTAAGATGAAGTCATGAAGAGACAGGAGAGGCCCAAACCTGATGCTCTAGTCCAGCAGACAGGAAGAGCCCACTGCGGAGTCAACAGGAGCATACACGTACACGTATGTGAGGAAAAGGGTCCTGATATGAAGCAGACAGAAGCCAAACCATAGCAAGGGACTCAAAAAAGATGCCCCTCAGAGAGAAGCATGGCCTGAATGTTGGTGTGAATTATGATCACACCATAATCCTAGCACTTAGGAGGTGGAGGTAAGAAAAATCAGACGTTCAGGTTATCCTTAGCCACATAGCAATTCCAGGACAGAATAAGCTACAAGGACCCTGTCTCAAATGCAAACAGACAGAGTGTGGTGGCACATATCTTTAGGCCTGAACTCTCTAAGCAGAGGCAGGAGGATCTCTGAATTTGAGGATACCCTGGTCTACATAGTTTCAAAATAGCCAGGGCCTGTCTCAAAAAAACAAAACAAAGCCTAGCTCCTCTGCATGCTGATGCAGAAGGTCACTTGAGCCCAGCAATCTTTGAGATGAGTGTGGCCAGCACAGCAAGGACATTTTCTTCCATACCCTCTCCACAGAAAGCTGCACAGGGGTGCACAGAGCAGCACCATATCTGCCCCCCAATTCAGATTTTCCTGACTTCACCTCAAATCCATTTCCCATTTCTGCTTCAGCCCCTAACTAAAGAGACACTGCCTCATCTCCCTGAGGTCAAATCCACACGATGTCTCTGGTAAGTAAGTTCACTATGGCTCCAGTCCCCTGGCCATGCTGACGGCAGCTTGTAGTAAATTTGATGGCTCCAGCCCTCTGCGGGACTTTGGGGCTGGGAAATTAGAGGAAAGAACAGCAAAGACACTGAGATATTGAGAGGGAACAGAGCTGCAGCCAAACCTAGACTGTGGTGAAGTAAGAATGTCTGTTAAGCAGGCACTGGACACCTCCTGCTTCTTGGTACTAGCTAGTATTCCTCTGGGCAATGGAAGTCTAAAGCCGTCAAGACTCCCAAGACAGGGAGCTGGTCAAGGCCCAAGACCACAGCCTGGCTCCTCCGTATCTCAGCATCCCCTAGTGTGGTACATGGCGCTGGTCTGCACCATACCATTCAAGTGCAGTGAATGAAAGAAGTAGCCTGAGGGAGGTCTTTTAGTAACATAGAGGTAGCCAGGTGGTGGTAGTGTACACCTTTAATCCCAGCACTTGAGAGGCAGAGGCAAGTAGATCTCTGTGAGTTCGAGGCCAGTATAGTCTACAGAAAAAGTTCCAGGACAGCCAAGGCTGCACAGAAAAACCCTTTCTTTAAAAACAAACAAAAACCAGAGATGTCTCCTTAATGCCTACCCATCTGCTATGACCAATCTGGCCACCCTCATGACTATCCTGCCTCAGGAGCTCCTGGTAGTCTCCTTAGGTCAGTCAGAACTTTTTGGGAAGAAGTACACTCCAGGTCCTGGGTTCAACTAAATTACCTTTCAAAAAAGAGAGGAAATAAAATACATCCTTCAAAAGCTTGACTATCTCACTGTGGCCAGTGAGATGGCTCAGTGGGTTTTTTACCCATTTGTTTCTAAGCCTGATGACCTAAATAATTCAACCCCCAGAACCAACAGAGCATTCACATAAATACACCTCTCTCTCTCTCTCTCTCTCTCTCTCTCTCTCTCTCTCTCTCTCTCTCGTGTGTGTGTGTGTGTGTGTGTGTGTGTGTGTGTGTGTGTGTCTGTGGGAATGGGGCCAGAGGGATGGCTTGGCAATTAAAAGCCCTTATTGCTCTCCCAGAGAACTATCTTTAGGTTCCCAGCACCCATATGGCAGTTCCAATACCCTCTTCTGGCTCCACAGGTACCAGGAACACATGTGGTGCCATATATTCACGCAGGAAAAACACTTATAGACCTAAAATCAAAGTATAAAAGTACTAGTTGTAGTGTCCCATGCCTTTAAATACAGCACTCAAGAGATCTCTTAGTTCAAGGCTAGCCTGGTCTACAGAGCGAGTTCCAGGATAGGATAACAAGAGCAACCCTGTCTTAGGGGAAAAAAAAGAAAAAGGGAAGAAAGGGAGAAAAGAAGAAAGAAAGAAAGTGTCAATTGTATAATTGTCTTGTGTCTTCCTAATAAAACTTACATGGGGGGGCTGGAGAGATGGCTCAGCGGTTAAGAGCACTGTCTGCTCTTCCAGAGGACCCGGGTTCGATTCCCAGCACCCACATGGCAGCTAACAACTGTCTGTAGTTCCAGTTCCAGGCAAACACCAAGACAAATAAATAAGTAAATAAAGTTTAAAAAAAAAAATAAAAAATAAAAAAAATAAAATAAAATAAAATAAAACTTACATGGGAAGGCAAGAATCCAGGGCTCTCAGACCTGCCTAGTGGCTCTTAGTTTAATATGTATTTGTGTAAAATGTGAAGCCAAATCCTAGAGGTGAGGCTAGTATCTCAAGATTTCTTTTTTTTTTTGTATCTCAAGATTTCAATGAAAGTGTTTGCAATCACGAGTCCTATATTGCACTCCTGTGCACCTCCCTATCTCTTTCTGAGGTCCCGTCAATCCTATGAGCTCTCAAATATGAGCCATCAAAAGCCACCCAAATCAACCGGTGTTAATTGTCCAAGAGCGAACCCCTGGGCTTTCCCAGTAAAGGTTTCCCTGAAGCCTCTAATGGCCCAGGCAGAGGGGAGATTAGGGCAGGAGTAAAATCCTAGCATGATGGAGAGGTAGCAACGTGAGAGTTAAAAGACACATGGAGATACAGAAACATCGGGCACAAAGAACACTGTGCCACGCAGAGCTCCATGAGGACATGGGGACGGGGCATAAAGGGAGATGTTTGCATTAAGAGACAAAACTGGACAGGAAAGTTAAAAAACAAAAGGGTAGCGAGCAATAAAGCAAAATAAACAAAGCAGAGGTGGTAAGAGATCCTGGGCCAGGAAAGCTAAGGAAAACACAGACAGGAGAAGGAAGCTGGAGGCTTACACTTCCCACCTAAGAAAAACCCACCATGGCGATGGATGGGCCCCAGAAAACCCTGGACCAGGCCATTCCTCCCTCCTTCTCCCCCTTAGCTGCTGACCCCTCCCCCTCTGCCCAGCACGGCCCTGCTCGGCTCCGGCTCCGGTGGCTTCCCTGCGGTCGGTTTATTTTTAAAAACGCCAACGCGGTCCCCCGCCTGCCCGGCCCTCACACTGTAGCCACAAGGGCCTCAGCCAAGCCCAGGGACCCCACCCAGCTGTGGGGAGGCCGGGAGGGGTAAAAACAGCCAACCCTAAACTGACATGAGACCCCGACTTTGGGGAGCGACAGCCAACGGGGACCCTGAAGGCCAGAAAGAAAAAGCAAAGAACTGGACTGCTCTGGAGGCCAAGCAAGGGATTAAGTTCGGTCACATCACATCCTCAGTTTCCTTTTCTCCTGATTTCTCCCTGTCAGAACTGAGGGAAAGGATTCAGGATTCTGGGCATATGCTACTACCTATATCTGATCCTTTGTATTACCCTGTAGAAAGCAAGATACCCATTTCCAGTTTCCCTGTTCCTCAGCCCTGCCTCACCCCTCTTTAAAATAGAAGCTTTAGCCAGGTGTGGTGTCTTAATCCCAGCACTCAGAAGCAGGCAGGTCTCTATGAGTTTGTGGCCAGGCTGGTGTGCATAGAATTTCAGGACAGTCTATGTAGTGAGGCTCTGTCTCAAAAAATGAAAATAAATAAATAAAAGGCTTAAAACACTGAATGAGGAATCTGTAAATAAAGATCATATTAGGAGCTGTCTCAGCTTTTCTTCTGATGGCAAGTGAATCAAGGGGACCCCTATCCAAGTAATTCACAATAGAAATGCTTACTGTGCAAATCTGACATCTAGAACAACCTACATAGTCTGAACACCCAGGGTCTGTGTTCCTAGTTCCTAGCTTTCTCCCAACATTCTTTCTTTCTTTTTAAGATTATTTATTATGTATACAGTATTCAGAAGAGGGCACCAGACATCATTATAGATGGTTGTGAGCCACCATGTGGTTGCTGGGAATTGAACTCAGGTCCTCTGGAAGAACAGCCAGTGCTTTTAACCTCTGAGCCATCTCTCCAGCCCTCTCCCAAGTTTCTTAGTTCACCCAGATTTATAATTTTTAAAATTTTTCTTGCAAGACAGTGGTAGAACACATCTTTAATCCCAGCATTTGGGAGACAGAAGCATGTGGGTCTCTGTAAATTCGAGGCCAGCCGGTCGACAGAGAGAGTTCAGAACAGCTAGAGATACACACACACAAAAAAAATCCTATCTCCAAAAGAATATTATGAATATTTTATTTTTATCTTTTGGCATCCTAGGAATTGAGCCCAAGGTCTCATCCCTATGAGCAAACACCCTAGCACTGGGCTATATCTCTCTAGCACAGACTTCCCAATTCCAAGCCTAGTGTCTGCCTGTCTTTTCCCATTACATTTCAGCTACTGTGTCTTACTCTGTCAGCTTCTCCCCTCAATCTCAAATCCCAAGTTCCTACCACTGCTGGAGAAGCTACTCATACCCCACAAAGGGATTCCCAGAGCATTACAGAAGAGGTTAAAAAACAAAAACTAGGACCCTAAAAACTAGATAAAAGAAATAGACTGCCTTATGTAGTGATGAACACCTTTAACCCCAGTACTTGAGAGGCAGACTTGGGCAGATCCCTGTGAGTTTGAAGCTAGCCTAGTCTACAGAGTGAATTCCAGGACAGCCTGAGCTATGTAGAAAGACCCTGTCTCAAAATAAGTAAATAAATAGATAGGGAGAGAGAGAGAACAGAGAGACTGCTGAGTCTCTGGGTCAGGCATCTCCTGTTCATAGGGAGCTGAGGGACCTGCAAGCCTAGTATCCATGACACATTCTTATTGCCAAATGCTTCCCCAAGTCTGTCTTTCCAGAAAGTCTCTGAACAGCCCCTCCCCCGGGGCACTAGTGCCACGCTGGCAAGGCTGAGATGATGTACATGCCCATGACACTGTTCCTGCCCTGGGCAGACCCAGGACTTTCATGCACCTCTTTCTTCCTGTCTTCTCAAAAGCATTGTTTCAATGATGGTTCAACAGAGAGTCCGTTGGTAAAAATATGTGCCCTTGATCATACATATACGTAATAATAAATAAATTTAGACTCTATTAGGGAAAGGGCCATGATAACAATCTGTATGCCATGCAGCTGAGAGTACATCTCTGTACCTGGGATTCCTATCTACTTGTAGAGTGTGTCCCATCCTACTGGCTTATAGGCAATTACATCTAACTCAGTCACAAAGTCATTATTCCATTTCTCATTTGGACTAAGTACTAACATAATGTACATGTACTCTTGTGTATACATACACACACACACCTGTACTCACACAATCAGCAATGTAGGCACCTTAACACTTATATACAGGCCAGTGAACACATAGGTGACATACAAACACTCACACCTCCCAAAGGTTTAGCTAGGTGGCTTTCTGATGAGTCAATCATGAGTCAAAGACTCATGGCTCCTGGGATTTGAGTTATGGCACCTAGAACAGAGATTTTGATTGTTTTTGAGACAGGGTCTCTCTATGCAGCTCTGGCTGTCCTGGAACTCTCTATGTAGATCGGGCTGGCCTCATACTCACCTGCTTCTGCCTCCCAAGTGTTGGGATTAAAGGTGTGTGCCACTACTTCAGGCTGAGATGGTGGCTTCTGAAGACCCCAAGACAATTTGATGTACCTGGAGGGCATTGACATCCAAGGAAGATTATCTCACCCCAAATTCCTTCAGAGGGACTCTGAAAGCATCCTAGAGTTGGTAACACAGAAGCAGGGCTAAGTGGAAGACCTCAGACTCTGAGTAGCTAGGAATCCTCTCTTCCTAACCCTGTGCCTTGGGTCCCCCAGAAGCCCTGACAAAGTTAATGATTTCTCAAGATCCCAGATTCATATGGTACCCTAGTTCTCTCTATCTCCAGAACCAGAAGCAAGGGATGCTGGGGTCCCAGCCTGGAGGGAAGTGGCCCAGTCCTCCCTGGAGCCTCCCACTCCCAAAATAGAGCTTAGTTTGTCTTTGGCTGAAAGCTAAATATTTGTGAGCCGGGCAAGCGGCCTCAGACCCTGTCCCTCCTCCTTCCTTCGCTCCCTCTCAGGCCTGGGCTCAGTTCCCCGGCCAGCCCCCCACATGCAGGGCTGCCCTCCTCTTCTCCCTTACACACGGCAGTTCCCAGGCCAGGCTCTCTTCTTAACACAGACCTGACCAGATCTTGCTTAATGCAGGAGAAGCCCTGGACATGAGACTCCCTCCAGCCCAAAGAACTATAGCTGAAGGTTCCTTCATGCCCATTCAGATGCCATCTGCTCTCAGCTTACCTGTTCCCCACTCTCCATGTATCCTCTCCTCTCCATGGCTTTTTTCCACTCCTCACAGTTAGTGCTCAGCTGACCTTAGGGGTCCTCACTTTCTTTTTACCTAATTCTCTCCCCCTCTCCTTTGACTGCCCTCTGACCCCTGGCCCTGATTTCTCCTCTGCTTGCCCTTCCTAAGACCCTACTCCTCCTCACCAGTAGGACCCCAAAAGTGGCTAGCTCCACATGTGAGCTGAGGGGGTGGGGTAGGCATGGATTAGAACCAGGAAGATTATAGCTGATTTCCTAGGAAGAGGAGGAAACAGTTACCTCAAGCAGAGAGGACGCCATCCTCAGGCTGGGGATCAGGTCCCAAGGAGCCAGGCAGATGGAGAGAACCGAGGAGCCAAAGGGAGAGGGTGAGGGAAGAGGGAGGGAGAGAGAATGGGAGAGAAGAGATCTAAAGTTAGAAGGGACTGGGGGGGTGGGGGTGGGGGGGCTGCTCTCTGTCTGTAGGGATCCACCCTCTAATTACAGCTTTCCCAGCGGAGAAGACTCCGGATCCAATGAGGAGGGCGAGAGAGGCAGGCAGAGGGTCCAAATTTCCTGCTCCATTTGCTGAGCTCCCCAAAGAAGGGATCTGGGAGGGAGAGGAAAAAGGGGGTGCCCGGGGAGCGGGTGGGAAGCAGGAATATGGGCAAGTTGTCAGAGCTTCTTTGAGGGTGCTGAGGAAAGCTGAAAACGGTTGGTAGAACCCAGGTGTCCTACATACCCCGGAAATCCAATAGGCATCTGTGGGCAGTCCCCCAGAGCAGCTCAGCATCTGTACCTGGGGAGTCTGGGGTTGGCTGTCCCGTCTCCTCTCTAGAGGTCTGGCACGAAGACTGTGGCAATGGGTGGCCTGAGGGCGCTGGGGGTGGGGGGAATCTGCTCCTCTCTCAGGCCAGCTCACTCTTGCTCCCACTCAGATCCAATCCAATAATCCTACTCTGGTTTGGAGTTTTTGCAGCTACTCGGTGGCGCGGCAGCTTCTGTTGCTGCTGTTGCTGCTGCTACTGAGGCTGCTGCCGCTGCCGATCCTCTGCTGAGGGAAGGAACAGGAGGGAAAAGGAACAAACCCCAAACCACTAATTAGAGATCTGGGGGGGGATGGGGGGTTGGGGACGACACACAGAGAGACTGGAACACACTGACATACACTTTTATGGACAAACACAAAGATGATGCATGCACACGTACATACTGCTACCCACATGGGGACTGTCACTGTGGTGAATGAACACAAACTCACATACAATGAATATGACACAATGGGGCACCTACACTACCACCCACCACCCCTTAAGCTGGTGATAGAGATGCTTTCCTGTTCATTCAGCCACCATCTCATAAGATCAGAATGGCACACGAGTGCATACGTGTATGAGTGTGTGTATGTGTGTGTGTACACTGTGTGGAATAGGAGGGTTACTGGTCTACTGCCCAGACTTTCAGAGTCAGTGAGTTAGGGTCTGAGCCAGTGTGGAGCAAGTGATGGGGAGTAGAAGATTATGGTAGTTTGCAGAGGAGGGGTCCCCGGTTTCATTATTATGCAATGATACCTGAGCCCTCCTCAGTTTGTAGGGCCAAACCTGGACCTGAGATTTAAGACAAGCAGCAATGCGGGTCAGAGCAGAAAGCCATCGGGTCAACTCATTCATGGCCACACTTAGCCTCTTGGAATTAATGCCCCCAAAAGGGACACTCTAGCTTCTCTCACCCTTCTGATGTGACAGTTGTCATCCCTGATGCCCCCTTGGCTGGGGATTTAAGGTCCTTTCTTCATTTGGTGGCTTCTCCTGGAAGTCCTCTTTCCCTGGATGGGACTTCCTTCAGTGATTCCCTCTACAGAACATACACCAGTGTTTGATCAGGACGTCCCACCCAAATGAGAAAGAAGGAATATCAATTAAGATTGGGGAGGGAAATCTAATTTATTAACTGATGCCTTGGCCCTAGGACAAGTTCGTGGGAGAAGACTGGACAGCCAAGTGATAGATATAGTATCTGCTTAGACTGGGGAGATGGCTCAATGGTAAAGAGCACTCTGTTCTTGGTCTTGGGTTTAATTCCTAGCACCCACATGGCAACTCACAACTTTCTTTAACTACAGTTCTAAGGAACCTGCCAACATCCTCATACAGACCCATGCATGCAGGTAAAATGCCAATGCATATAAAATATATTTTTTGAATATCATCTGTCCCAAAGGGGCCACCTGGGAAGGGGACTGCAGCCAGCCCCCACACTCATGTATCCATCCTCAGCCAACTTTGCCTGTTCTTCCCAGCATTTTTTACTCTCTAGCAGCCCTCATTTTCTCTTTGTGAAGGGAGAGAACCCACTTTCTTTTTCCTTTTGACCTCATACTCTTCAAAGAAAAAGAGCCAAGAGATGGGTGGTAATGAAGGTTCAGGGCCATGGTAGTTTAAACTGCAAGCAGAAGCAGAATTCAGATAGGACTCAAGAGTTCTGGATCCCAACTCTCAAATTTGATTCAGCCAGAGAGCTAAGGCTGTAACTCAGTGGCAGAGTGCATACTAAGGGGTGGATTTAACTTAATCTCCTTCTCCTCTCTTTCCCTTTCTTCTTCTTTCTCTAACACATGATTTCACAAAGAAACCCTATGAACCCAACACTAAAGGGGAGAACTGGGAACCAGTGGGTGCCAGTCAGAGAAGAAAAGAAAAAGAAAAACTCAGAAGAAGTGAGAACACAAGAGCGCAAGCGAACCAGAAGAAGTATTAGAGGACCTAAGAAAGAGAAAAAACGCTGGGCGGGTGTGGCGGTGGGCACAATGCCAGCACTGGGGAGCTGGGGAGCAGAGGCAGGAGGATCTCTGTGAGTTAAGTTCCAGGCTAGCCAAGGATACACAGTAAGACTGTGTCTCAAAATAAATCAAGCCGAGCATAGTACCACGTGCCTTTGATCCCAGGACTCAGGAGGCAGAGGATGTGTGTGAGTCAATACTAGGCTGGTCTACAGAGTGAGTTCCAGGATAGTTAGGGCTCACAGGGTTACACAGAAAAACTCCATCTTGAAAAAACACAAATAGGTAAAGAAAAGAAAATAAGAAAGGAAGGACAGATGTGGTGGTGCACATCTTTATTTCCTGCACTCGAGAGGGAGATGCAGGAGGATGTCTGTGAGTTGAAGGACAGCCTGGTTTACATAGAGAAACCCTGTCTCAATAAAAAAGAAAAAGAAGCAACAAAAAACCCAGATACCTGGCTTTGAAAGAGAAAAAACAAAAGTGGAACAGAAAAGGCAGCAACAACAAAAACCGCTTTAAAAAAATGAACAACAAGCAGAGAGGAACGAAGATAGACCACGATGGCCCGAGAGAGACAAGGGGAATAGCCAGGTCCGGGGGAGGTGGAGGGTGTAGCAGCCAGCAGGTGGGGACCGGGGATGCAGTATAAATAGGGCATAATTGTGTCCGATGATTACATGGGCCACCCCACCCGTCTGCCCAAAAGGAAGTGCCCGTGGTGGGGCGTTTCTGTGACCTCGCAGTCTCCTCCACGGTGTGTGTGTGTGGGGGGGGGTTCTAAAGCTGAAGTGTTAGTTGAATTTCTAGGTCTTTAACTAGAAAACTGGAAAGAAGAAGAGGAAGCTTTCTAGCAATCACTGTATCCTTAGAGAAGAGAGGATGGGTCAATCAGGAAACTGAGGCAGGAGGGAAATCTAGAGTATAGAAATGAAGAGGGGGGGGCTTGGACTCAAACCTGATTGGACAAAAAAGATAAGGAAAGGCTAAGGGGTGGATGAGAAAGAGAAACTCTCCGCAGGAGGTAGGTGAGGCAAAGGTCAACCTTTCCATTCCCTGTTGGAAGGGGTGGAGTATTCAAGTCCAAAAAATGTTAAGAAAAGAAACCAGAGGATCAGGATCTCCGGAAGATATAGGAGCCAGAGCCTGACGTAGGAACCTATGTGGGCAGCCCTTGCACACAGCAGCAAGCCTCCTGGACAAGAATCTGTGTCAGCCAGGTGAGGGGCTGCGTGAAGCTCTAAGATACCACCTCCTCTCACACTCCAGTTAAGACAGTTATTTCAAGCCAGCTGTGGACCTGGCATTCCTGGGTCTTGCTCCCCACCCACCTCTCCAGTGCCCTCAGGGGTCTGGGGGCAGCAACTGGAATCCCTTACCAAGGACCTACCTCCACCCTCACAGGCCTCCTTCAGCCCAGCCTCCCAGGGGGTGGGGCAGCCTAGGCAGAGGCGCCATGTGGCAGGGGCGGGTAGAGGCTGCGGCTCTGGTCCTTCCAGTATAAACCCCCTAGGCATCTGGTTTCTATCCACCACCCCCACCACCCTGGGGGCCCCTCAGCCTCCGCCCATGGCCACCCAGACTCTGAGCTCTGAGATGGACCCTTGAAGGAGAGGACGGTGCCTTTCTGATCTCCCAATGCCAGCACTGGGCTGAACCGCAGGGACCCCTCCCTCCCTCACTCCCTCCCTTGAGAGATTCGGGGTGGGCTTCCCTAGACTAGAGGGGTTAAATCTGGAACCTGCCTTCAGTTCTAATGATTTTGCGTCTTTTGGAAAGGTGGAGGAAAGTGAAGCCTGGGGAGATTGAGAGGTTTTACCCCTTGTTCCTTAAGGGGAGTTAGTCACCTTCTTCCGGAGTCTCTTTGCCTGCTCTCACCTGTTTAGAGCTTCTCTCTGAAATCTCTAATCAAGGGTACTCCCGGAGGCGCTTCCCTAGAAGCTGTTATAAATTTGACTGCTTAGAGAGATTCAGCAGAAAGGAGAAAGTAGAACCCTTAAAATTGACAAGCCTGATGAATAACACACAATCAGGTACACATGCTAACACACTTTCTAGAGAACACAGAACCCATTCACATTATGTAATGTGAAGACATCCACACTCACACACACTGATTCATAGGGATGCTATACACACCAGGGTTACCCGAAGAATTCTTGATTCCCATTCACACCAGCACAAATGTGCACAGGTATACATACACACATGCATACAGATTAAGTGACCTTGATACCTCTTGTGGACATATATAGACTCACATCAACATAACATCCCCATACATGCAAATGTCATGATCCCATCACTTGGGAGATAGAGGCAGAAGAGTTAGAAGTTCAAAGTTATGCTCGGCTACATTCAAGGTTAGCCTGGGCTATTGAGGCATTGTTTCAAAAGCAAACAAGCCTGAGGATAGACATGGTTATTTCCAGCCTCCCTCTGCCTACTAGGGTAGGAACCACCAGGGACCTTTAATCCTTTTACTACCTACACCCACAGGAGTCAGCACTCATACTCAGATGGCCTTAGCAGCCTTGGCCCTGGGGAACCCCAGGCATCTCTACCCCCACCCAGCTGCCCCCCTGCTCTGTGGCCCTGCTGACTCATCTCTCCCTATGGAGCTCCCCAACCACAGGGGTCTGGAAGAGACGCTTGGAAAGTTGCGCTCATGTCCCAGGCCCCTAGTCTGGCCACTACCCTCCCCCAAGCACCCAGGCCCAGCCCTCCTCTCCAGTGGTGACTCCAGTGACAATCTAAAAGACACCCAGAAATAAGAACATAGGAAGACAAACGGAGCCAGGACACCACAGGGGTGTGAAACTTCCAACTGAGTTACCTGGAGGCAGAGGCTTGATGATACTGTAAAACCACACCTCAAAAGAAAAGATGCCAGGTATGCTGGCACATGCTTATAATCCCAGCACTCGGGAAGCTGAGGCAGGAGGATGGCCATAAGTTCTAGACCAGCCTAGGTTCCATACTTTGTTCTGGTACAATATGAGTTAGCGTGGCGTCTGCCTGAAAAACCAAAACAGAGATAAACCAGATAGTTCAGTGCGGAAGGACAATTCCTGTGATCCTTGACAGTCTTGAGTTTGAACCCCAGAACCCACATGACAGATTAAAAGAACTGACTCCCACAGGTTGTCCAGTGATGACCTCCACGTATTGTGACATATGCCCCTTATAAAGAATTAAAAAAAAAAAAAGAAAAACAACAACAGAAAAAACCAAAAATAACAACAAAAACCTCACCACATTTATGGTAAGGACACAGAGAAACAATTGCTAATCTGATGGGACCCTTGAGGAGCAAGGGGCTGGTGACCAAAGACACTTACTCCTTGGACTCCTTGGATTTGGGCACTGCATAGCAACCCATCTAGCATTTTATTTTTTTTAAATATCTATTTTTTTTATGTGAATTGGTGTTTTGCCTGCATGTATAACTGTGTAAGGGTGACAGATCTTGGAATTACATACAGCTGTTAGCTGCCATGTGGATGCTGGGAACTGAACTCAGGTCCTCCCAAAGAACAGTCAGTGTTCTTAACCGCTGAGCCATCTCTCCAGCCCCCGTCTAGCATTTTGATCTGACACTGAGGAGTCTGGAGCTCTAAGAGGTAAAGCTGATGGTGGCACAGGAGAGAAAACGCTGGCAAACTCTATCCAAAACAATTTGGAAAAGGAATCCCCCACCCCAAATACAGCAGTTTCAGAAAAGACAGAGCAGAGTCTGAAAGAAGTACTATGAGACAAGAGAAGCAGCTGGGCTGGAAGGACTATGGTGGGATAGAGCAGGGGGCAGAAAAATAGGTGTAGCCTTGGAATGCAGGACCCCTCTATCATGTACAAGTCAGCATTGAACTAAGACCCTGTTGGTCTCCAGGAAAGGCTCTTTTGTTAAAGTAGGCCCTGGAGTGCTTCCTTCAGCAACACATACATTAAAAATTGGAAAACAGAGATCCACATAGTCCCTCTGCAAGAATGACACACACATTCATGAAGGCCTCCGTGTTTTTACTTTTAGAGGAAAAAGTATGCCCTATACTCTTACATAAAATATATTAAGATCTTTAGAGTTGGAGAGATGTCTCAGTGATGAAGTGTATGCACTGCTCTTTCAGAGAACCTGAGTTCTTCATACTCATGTCAGGTAGCTCATGACTCCAGCTCCAGATCTGACGTCTCTGACCTCTGCAAGCACCTGCTGTCATGTTCACACAGGCACGCACATGCACATAGTTAAAAATAAAATAAATCTTTCTTACGAGAGAGCTGATGAGATGGCTCAGTAAAGTAGTTCCTACCAAACCCACTGACCTAAACTGAATCCCAGGACCCACATAGTAGAAGAAAAAGATTCCTGAAATTTTTCCTTTGGCATCCACACTTGTGTTGTGACATTCTTGTACTCACACATATACAAACAATAAATAAAAACACAAAAACCTACATTTTTGTTTTGTTTTGGTTTTTGAGACATAGCTCTGGCTGTCCCGGAACTCACTGTAGACCAGCCTGGTCTTGAACTCACAAAGATTCACCTGCCTCTGCCTCCTGAGTGCTGGGATTAAAGAAGTGTGCCACCACACCCAACTAGGAAATGATACTTTTTAATAATGACCATACCTCCTACCTCTAGGAATAAAACTAAACACCCCCCAAAATGATCCTTCAAAATCCTGACTACAGGGCTGGAGAGATGGCTTAGCAGTTTGGAGCACTGACAGTTCTTATGTTGGGGTTCACGTGGGTCTGTGGAATCAAGGCACAGAGGCAACTCAAAGATAATTTTTAGCCTTTCCTAGCTGCAGGGTCTCTCTGGGCTGAACCACTGTAGATTAGCTAAGGCCCTTTTTTCGTTGTTTACAATTCACACCAATTCCCTTTACCAAAACCTCTTATCTAAGGGACAATACCAAATGCAAATTCTCAGTAAAGGAATGCCACATTTTGGGGGATTGTTCCTAAACCAAGTTTGCATAGGCTTTGAACCCCTAGGAAACTCAGATAAGTCTTCAAACAGAAGGTACAGGAGGAAGTAGCATTCAGAAAAGGCAGATCAAAGTTATCTGCTGAAACTCTGGTCAAACCAGAGACAGCTGTGCAGGAATTCCCAGCACCCACCTGACAGCTCACAAGGGTTGGTAATTCCAGTTTCAAGTGGAACTGATCTTCTTGCTTCTGTAGGTACTGAATGCACGTGGCACACAGACATACATGCAGGCAAAATGCCCATACGTATAAAATAAAAATAAATAAATCTCAAGAAAATTAAATCATAAATACAAACCAGGCACCCTAGAGGCTGTGGCCAATGTAATTTAAGGTCATCTTAAATTAAGATCAGCCTGGACTATTCAGGGGGTTTCTTACCTCGAGCTCCAGATGCTGTTCCCACCTTCAAAGTGCCAGGATTGCAAATGTGTACTGTGATATTTAGTCTGTGTAGTGTTAGGAATCATACCCAGAGCTTCATACCCGCCAAGTAAACACTGTCAATTGAGCTACAGCCCAGTCTTTACCTTTCTCTCTTTCTTTTTTATTTGTGGTATGATGAGGGATTAAACCCAGGATCTCCTGCATGCTGACCAAGCATAGCTTCTGCTCTAATTGTTGGGATCACAGATATACGAAATGCGGGATGAGTCTACAGGGCACTGAGTCATTCAATACATGTTCAAAGAGCACATACAGTACAGAGCACACAGAGCTAGGCACAACCGTAAACATGGCCAGTCCAGCTCTTTGCCTCACAAACTAACCAGCTGCTAACAAAAGAAAAAGAATCATTTTGATTAGAGTGAGTGTTGGATGTTTACGGGAGGCAGGGTTAATCTAAGTATGAAGGAGTCAAGGAAGGTTTCTAGAAGAAAAGATGACTTTATAAAGAAACAAAAAAGCTGGATATGGTGGTTCATATCTGTAATCCTTGCATTTAGGAGGCTGAAATAGGAGTGCCATGAGTTTAAAGCTAGCCTGAGCTATGTAAAGCTAGCCTGAGCTATGTGGTAAGATTCTACCAAAGGAAAGAAATGGAAAGAGGTGTGAGGGAGGAAGGAAGGGAGGGAGGAAGGCTCAATAAAAATAAGGATTGGTCTGGCAGGCATGGTGTCACACACTGGTAATCCCACCCCAACACCTGGGACAAGACAATGGTTCTGAATTCCAGGGCTAGGCAGGGCTACATCCTGAGATTTTATCCTCCAAAGGAACAACATCAACAGAATAGAAATATTGCAAATGTGCAATGTCCCAGGGTAAGAAGAATGGACATACTTGTGGTGGTGGTAGTGAGACTGAACCAGGTATAGTGCATCCCTAGCTACTCCAGGAGGATCCCCTAGGCTCCAGTGTGAACCCTAGGCAGTTTATTGAAACTCTACCACATACACAAAGAGGAGTGGTGGATGCTGGGCAGTAAATCAGTGGTAGTGTCTCACAAGTCCAGATACGCTGGGTCCTGCCCCAGGACGACAGAGAAAGGTTGGGGTATTGGAAAATGTTTCATCAGTTCTGCAAGGTGTCTGAACTTGATCCCAAGGACAACACATACAAATGTTTATATATTAGAAAGATGGTTCTGACGGCAGAGATGAGACTGAAATAGGGTCTTAGAACCAGACATTCTGGGTCAGTCTGGTGCAAGCTTGGCAAACTGTTTCACCTGTGATGCCCAAGATGCCTCTTCTGTAGTAAGGGAAATAGGAGGCAGTGGGTAAAGGTACCTGCATCAAGCCAGTTCCCTCCCTTTTAACCCCTGAAAATTATACTCTGACCTCCACACATGCAGAATGCACAATGCAACACCCCCCCCAAATAAATATATTTTTTTAACAATTCACAAAAATTGGGGCTGGAGAGATGGCTCAGTGGTTAAGAGCACTGACTGTTCTTCCAGAAGTCCTAAGCTCAATTTCCAGCAACCACATGGTGGCTCACAACTATCTATAATGATATCTGGTACCCTCTTCTGAATACTGTATACGTAATATATAAATCTTTAAAAAAATTCACAAAAACTAGAAATGTGTTAACCACCCACCCGGTGCTAGCGTTCAATCCCAGGGTCTAGTACAAAGTAGGCAAGCACTGAACTACATCTTTAGCACTAGGCTACATCTCTAGCCGTTGTAAATTTTATAAAGGGTCCACCACTTAGTATTTGCTTCATAAATGATACCTGTTAGTGTTGTCATAGGTTAACGGAGGACAAAACTGGAGATGAGAAAATCAGTTGTATCATCAGACCGAGCCAGAGGTGAGATGTCTAAGATAACAGAGTGGTTACGTCAAAAGTGTGTGGGGGGATGCTGTGGATAGGACAGCCTGCCTGGCTGGTCGGGAGGAATGAGCAGGCCTGTAGGTTTTAAAAGTTCCGGTTCTGAGAATGGCCCTTAGACAAGCTAGCGGCTCTGATCAACAGAGTGAGGGATAAACACTTTCCCTACCCTTTGATGGTCATTCCTGCTTCTCCTGCGACTCCCTTTTCTCCTCGGCTTAGAAACTCTCCCCACTGCCATTGTAGATGAGACTCCCTAGGAGTCTGCAACGACTCCGGTCTCCACCAGCCTCAGTAGGTTATCCCTCTGAATTTCAAAGCGCTATTTGACTTCTTCCATGTGGGGGCAAGGTGTCCATACAAAAGAACTGTAAGAGTGAGTCTCAGCCTCCAGCTAGGGCTGTTGGAGAAAACAGATGCAGCCAGAGGAACAAAGCAGTGAATTCTGGTTTGGGGCATTTCCCATCGCTTACATTGGCCACCAGGGACCTCTTGCATGCCTCAGTGTCCCGGTTCGGCTGGGGCTGGCGAGGGGCGGATCGGCTGGGGGGCGGGGCGCGGGCGGGGCAGGCCGGGCCAGGCGCCCGGGCAGGAGGCAGCTGCATACTGCGGTCCCGACCACAATTGCTGGGAGTCGCGTCCCGGAGACTGGCGGCGCTGACTCTGCCCGCTGCGGCCGCCGCGCCGATTAGGGCCCGAGAGGGAGCGCCAACCCGGGGAGGGGGGCAGTGGCGGGGGAGTGCCGGTGCCCCTTTCCCTCTGTCCTAGCCAGCACCCCCAGATGCCCAGCCTCAGTTAGAAACCCAGGATAGGAATCCAGCCTTCCAGCTTCGGCTTTATCCAGACTGGA
The DNA here is from genome assembly GCA_004025045.1 of Sigmodon hispidus. Taxonomy (NCBI): domain Eukaryota; kingdom Metazoa; phylum Chordata; class Mammalia; order Rodentia; family Cricetidae; genus Sigmodon; species Sigmodon hispidus. The sequence goes on along the minus strand of PVIH01003986.1, from coordinate 2,045 downwards.
TCAGAAACTAGTGCTTTGGGACCCTGCAACAACCTGACGGTGTTGACATCCTGTTCCCTCGAGGCTCCCTCTCTTCCCCAACACCCAAGGAAAAAACTCAGAAACTCAGGACTCCAAATTCTCTCATTCTACTTTCCTCAGAAGCGCTCTGGGCAAAACTAGATCCAAGGAGCCACAGACACAGGGCACAATCATTCCGAGGCCAGAGCACCCCCTGCTGGCTGGCTCTAAGCCCCTGCCCCTCCCCCTCCAGCTGTGACCTCCAGCTGTGTTGGGGGGGCTGGCCTCTTTGATCTAGGAGCGTGGCCACCCCCTCCAGGCGCCCCATTAACCTCCATTATCCCAATTAGGCATCCCTCCCAGTGCTGGACACGAGCTTCAAAGCCCCTTACATTGTGGAGAGGATAGGGGCTGACTCTTTTGCCCCTCGCCAAGCCAAGTCATTTTCAGGCAAGATCCTGGTATCTGGGTCCCCAGTTTGTGTTCATAATAATAGAGCTATAAAAAGGATCTCGAGAGAATAAACAGAAGGGGACACTTTTTTTTTTTTTTTTTTTTTTTTTTCTATTCCCAGTTCTGCATTAAATGATTGAGATAGTAGCATCCAGGATCCTGGCTGACGGAGCCTCCCATCAACTCACCCAGTTTTATCCTATCCAGAAGGGAGCCAAGAGCCACCCTCCTCCATCCTTAATCCTATCTCAACACTCTCCCCTCCTCCCTCCTGGAATAATTTCCGCTGGGGGAGCCTGAGCAGAGTTCAGCACGGTGGCCGCTTCCTGGAACATTTTCCTGTATCCGAAACCGCGGCTCCCTCCCCAGGGACCCGCTGATCAAGGCCATATGGGAGCAGGGATGGGGGTGGAGGCAAAGGAGCCAGGCTCTCACCATCACCCCCTCCCAACACATTTGCACACCACAGAGAGCCCCTGCACTGACACACATGCACTGACATAGGCACACACCACATGCCACAGTCATACACCCATGGGCATTCTTGGCGACACAGGAACCACAGGACAGAGTCTTAGAGAGCCAACACACCCATAGATATCACCACATGCTATCTCCACCCTACCCCACACCCTCTAACCACTCATTGGGCCTTCCTTGCCTCATAAGGAGACCTTAGGGATCCAAAAATACTGGAATAGTGCTGCAGGAAGTTATTAGATTACAAAGGGGACAGATTGGGACGTCTAATGTGCACAGTCCCCCATTCTTCTTCTGGATGACTACTAGGTCTGATCCATCTCTCCTGGGTCCTGGGAAGATGCTAACAGGCCTCTCCTGGGTACTTCTCTCAACACATTAGTTGTTTCCATTCTTAGAGAAACGGAAGGTATTCTCGAGGTTTGCTTATGACAGCCAGTCAAGGGAGGGCAAAAATGGGCAGATGCAGAGATTCTAGGGTCAGGGGAGAACCCTAGCCAGACTCTCAAAGACAGACAGGAAATCAAGAAACCTTCCTGGGGCACTGGAGAGATGGCTCAGCGGTTAAGAGCACTGACTGTTCTTCGGGAGGGCCTGAGTTCAATTCCTAGCATACACGTAGCAGCTAACAGCTGTCTGTAATTCTAAGATCTGACACCCTTACACAGTTATACATGCAGGCAGAACACCAATTCACATAAAATAATAAAAATAAGTATTAAAAAGTAAAAGAAACCTTCCTGGTGACAGGTTACTTGTCCTCTCTCTCTGATATTTATTTATAAGATTTCACTATGGGGGCTGGAGAGATGGCTCAGAGGTTAGGAGCACTGACTGTTCTTCCAGAGGTCCTGAGTTCAATTCCCAGCAAAACCACATGGTGGCTCACAACCATCTATGATGATATCTGGTACCCTCTTCTGTAAAACTGTATGCATAATAAATAAATAAATCAAAAAAAAAAAAAAAAAAAAAAAAAAAAAAAAAAAAAAAAAAAAAAAAAAAAAAAAAAAAAAAAAAAAAAAAAAAAAAAAAAAAAAAAAAAAAAAAAAAAAAAAAAAAAAAAAAAAAAAAAAAAAAAAAAAAAAAAAAAAAAAAAAAAAAAAAAAAAA
>PVIH01003985.1:0-149000 GCA_004025045.1 Sigmodon hispidus | reverse complement strand
TTTACCTGTGGTTTATCTTATAAATGATCAACTGTAGGTAGAGCAGTATGGTCCTGTTGAGACAGTTGTTAGCAGGTTTGTAGAGGGTTTGTCTTCTCCTTCCCCATCTCTGTACTTTGTAATGTCAGTGTTTATATGAATATGAACTTGATTTGCTTTTCCAGAATAAAGAACTTATTAATTGAAAAAAAAAAAAAAAGAAAATACTCTTTTTTTAAAAAAAAAAATTTATTTGCCTTGGTGTTTGCCTGGAACTGGGACTACAGACAGTTGTGAGCTGCTGTGTGGGTGCCGGGAAAAGGAGCCAGTGTTCTCAACCGCTGAGCCATCTCTTCAGCCCCAAGAATACTCTTGAACAATCTTCCTGCTTTTACTGCTCAAGTGCTGGGCATACAGGTGTGGGCCACCATGTCTGACCTTGTTTTATTGAGACAGAGTCTCACTTTGTGGCCCAGGCTGGTCTTGTTCATTCTTTTGCCTCAGTTTCCCAAGAGTTGGAATTACAGGTGTTTGTCACCATCCCAGGCTAGCTACATTTTAGTTATCTTTCAAAATTCTTTTCTGTGCATTGGTGTTTTACCTGCATGTATGTCTGTGTGAGGGTGTCAGATCCCCTGGAACTAGAGTTACAGACAGTTGTGAGCTGCCGTGTGGGTGCTGGGAATTGAACCCCAGGTCCTCTGGAGAAGCAGCCAGTGCTCTTAACTAGTGAGCCATCTCTTCAACCCCTTCATTTTAGTTATAATTTCTAAACTATAATTTTTGAAAAATTAGATAATTCCTGAAATATAATTTTGAGTCTTTGAGAGATAGAATGAGAGAGTAGCTCAAAGTACTCATCCTCCAGAGTACTTTCTTTGGTTGCTACAAGTTTTTTTATTGTTTGTTTGTTTTTTATTTATGTATTTATTTTTCTTTGGAGATGCCCTTTAAGGCAGGTTAGTGGCTCATGTTCATGATCCCACTATTTGGGAGGCTGAAGAAGAATTGGTGAGAGTTCCAGACCATCTTGGACTACACTGTGTGTTCCAGACCAGATAGAGATACAAAACAGACTCCTTTTTTTTGGAAACAGAACCATTAGTGAGGCCTGTTGGTGTAAACACAGCATTTGGGAGTCAGAGGTCCAAGTATGGCTTAAGCTTCAAGGATAGCCTGGTCTAGGTAAATGAGTTCACGCTGGCCAAATGTACATTAAGAACTTGTTTCACCAAACCAAAACAAGCCAGGCAGTGGTAATGATCACCTTCATCTCTACTCCTAGCACTCAGGAGGCAGAGGCAGGAAGCAGATCTCTTGATTTTTGAGGCCAGCTTAGTTTACAGAGCAAATTCCAGGACAGCTGAGGCTACATAGAGAAACCGTCTTGAAAAACAAAAGACAAAACAAAACAAAAACCCCCAAACAAAACCTGCATATACATGTACCCCTCTCCCCACAAACACACACAAAACTCCACAAAACCTTTGGTCTAACACAGAAATCAATAATGACAGCTACTAGTTATTTTAGACATTTAGATTCCTATAGGCTAGAAAGGGGAAGGAATCTGCTCAGCTGGCAAAGATGCTTGCCATGGAGCCTGATGCATGAAGTTTGGTCCTACAGAGTGGAAGAGCATGCCCCCAACTTGTCATCTGACATTTACACGCACGCCTTGGAATGCTCGTGCCCAAACACATACCACGTACACGCGCACACACGCAATAAACCAATGTAAAAACAAACAAGTAAATAAAGAGAGGAAGAACAGTTTGCCACCCAACACAACCTTAAAGGTATCGAGGCCAGGAACTGAAGCGGCCCTCTCCCCAAGCCCCGCCCCAGCACTCCGCCCCTGCTCCTAAGTCACCGCCCAGGCCAAATCCGGAAGTCTGGAGCTCGGAGACGGGCGATTACGTGACCGTTGTGCGTAGAGCGCGGAAGGCGGGTCTGAAGCCCAGGCCGCTCAGGATAGGACGCAGCCTGGCGCGGAAGGGGCGGGCCAAGCCGGGAGGCGGTGCTTCGCGTGAGCGCTCTCGAGCTTCCGCGTGCGTTGGTCGGCGCTCGGGAGCGCGCGGCGGGGGCGTGCCGGGCCGTCCGGGGGCGGGGCGGCGCGCGGCCTAACGGCGGCGGCGGCAGTGGCGGCGCTGGTGTGGGCGAGTTCGGCGGGTGCAGGTCCCGGCCTGCGCCTGCGGAGGGTTCGGGCGGTGGGTCGAAGCCGGTGGCGCTCGCGGCTAGGTTGCGCTCCGCGATGGTGGGCGTCCCTGGAGCAGCCGCCTTCCAGCGTAAGTGGGGCGGGAAGGCGGGCGGCAGAGGGGTGTGTATCAAGGGGCCTGCTGCTCTATAGGCGCGAGGCTCCGCAGAGGCCCCCGGCGGGAGGCCGGGGCGGGGAAACTGAGGCCGGGAGTGGGGCGCTGTATCCAAGGTCACGAGACTCCCCGGGCCTTCGGAGGCTCTAGGGACCACTTCGGCGCAGCGGGGCTCGGGGCTCTGGGTGCTAGCGGGACTGCGGAGCGGCCTTGGATCTCAGGCCTGGAGAGCGCCCTATGGACTGGCCGCGATAGAAGTATTGTTTTGTTTTCGCGGCATCGGGGCTGAAAGTCTAGTCCTGGAAAACCGTAGGCACGCTTGATTTGGAACGACGTGTGGTAGATGTTGGAAGACGCGGGGCTAGTGTGTCGGAGGGGCTTGTTGAATGCAGGCTCTGGGGTCAGACTGCTTAGGTTTTACGTCCTGGCTCCCCCGGGTACAGGCTATGACCTTGGCGTTCTCGATGTCTCAGTTGCTCTGTCTGAAAAATGGGTTGTGAGGAACATTTTCTGAATTGCTCTGTAGTTGGGTTTGGTGAGACCAAACACACACACACACACAGAGTTGCATATTACACAAGTATGAAAACTCACTGTCGCAATCGCAGTTTATTAATCTTTATGTGTGCATCTCGGAAAAGTCAGAAATTGGGATCTGGCTGTATATATATATTTTTTCTTCTAAAGATGTCTTTACCTATTCCTATTGGGTGACCCAATTGTGTTTTTTATTCTTACCCCAGTTTTGTCATTTCATTTATCTGATGTTCTTCCAAGAATTGTAAGATCCTTGCAGGAGGGATGGCATCGTTTAATAAGAACAATAAAAACTTAATTGTCATTAAAATATCTGTAATAGCCAATGTTACTTGAGCACAAGGCATTTTGCATTCGATTCATTTAATATTTATTAAATCATCTCTTAAGTACAAAGTATCACTCTAGGCCCAGAGGATATGGCAACAAAGTAGATTCTGGATTTGAGTTTGAAGGAGGGAACTCATGTAAACTATTTTGTGGATTTTCCTTTGTTTATGCAGAGTGACAATCTAAAAATAGGTATTTGAGGCACTTTTGAGGCCGATGGATCTTGGAGTTTGAGGTCAGCCTGAACTACACAGCCAGTTCCAGGCCAGTCAGGGGCTATATGGTGAGACCCTGTCTCAAAAATAAATAAATAAACCAGATATTTGAGTATGTCTATTGTGCAGAGGATAAAGTGAGGTATTGAGAACCGTGTTCTACTCCAGAGACTTGTTCTTCAGCACTTAAAAGGGAGGGTTTATACAACCTCTTTCTTGGACACTCATTCATATTGAATTGAAGAAATACAAGATAGATTTATCCATTAATCCTTTTTGTAGTTCTGTACTGTTGATGATTTTGTGGAGAGGCAGACCAGCTAACCCTTAGATCTGACAAAGATTTTATTATATTAGGAAAGTGAAAAAAATATCTGAATTTAAATTCATTTACTTATAGCAGTATTGGGGATTGGATTTGGGGTTTTATACTTTGTTCTGTACACTGAACCGTATCCCTGGCCTTCTTTATTTTCAGACTGGGTTTTACTAAGTTGCCCAGGCAACTTGTAATTTTGTTTCAGCTTCCCAGTAGCTAAGAATACAGGCTGTTGTCACTAGGTCCAGCTGACCTAAGAAATTTCCATGTCTTTTGTGTTTTCATTTAAAGATAGTCCTAAAAAGTTGAGTATGTTGAAAGCCTAAGTAATCCCAACACTCAAGAGGCTGAGGCAAGAAGGTGTGAGTTTGAGGTCAGCCCCCCGCTATGTATGAGGCTGTCCCAGAAAAACAACAAAAGCCAAGAAGTACTACTTTTTGTTTTGTTATGTAACCAGTAGTCTATAGTGTGTTTAGAATGTTTGCTTATTGTTTGTTAACTATTTTCTTGAGGTTGAGGATTGAACTGAGGACCTATGTGCTAGGCACCTCCTCCCCACCCCCCACAAGTGTTTCTCTGTGTAACCCTGGCTGTCCTGAACTCACTCTGTAGACCAGGCTAGCCTTGAAACTCAGCAGAGATCTGCCTGCCTCTGCCTCCTGAATGGTGAGATCAAAGGCATATGACACCATGCTTGGTTTGGCCTCCAACTCTTAATCCTGCCTCAGGTGCCTGAATACTAGGATTACAGGTGTGCACCGTCATACCCTACTCTGCTTTTCCTTTAGTTCAGAATGATTTAATAAATCACACTGAAATGTGTTGGTTTGAATACTTTCTTTATAAGATAGGATCTTACTATGTCCATAGCCTACCTCCTGGCTCAGCTTTTTCCTAACTGGGGCATTAGAGGCATGTGTCCTTTTCAGTGGCTTGGTGTTGACCATATGCTACTCCAGAAGCTCACCTACAGGCACTTCTTTTTTTTTTTTTCAGTGCCGAAAGAACACAAGGCCCTAGTGTCTGCTAGGCAAGTGTTTTAACTGCCTAGTGTTTTTTTTTTTTTTTTTTTTTAAAAACTTTATTTATTTATTTATTTATTTATTTATTTATTTATTTATTTATTTTCCTTGGTGTTTGCCTGGAACTGGAACTACAGACAGTTGTTAGCTGCCATGTGGGTGCTGGGAATCGAACCCGGGTCCTCTGGAAGAGCAGGTGGTGCTCTTAACTGCTGAGCCATCTCTCCAGCCCCCTGCCTAGTGTTTTTAACTGTAGTCCTGGGGAAAGAAAAGTAGGAAGGAACTCAGTCCTCAGTTTGCTTCACTAAACTGGAGTCCCTGGGGAAGTATACTGTAGCACTGCATCCTCTGGTAGTCATTCCATTGGGATATGTGGCTAAGTTTGTACACAATGCATGAATATTTGTTTTACACTTATTTTTCTGTCAGTGCTAGTCAAAAACAACCACAACAACCACCATGGCCTCCCATTCCCTAGGCAAGTGTTTTACAAGAGTTTTCATCCAAGCCCTAAATAGTTTGTTTTATTTGAGTAGGATCTTACTGAGTAGCAAAGGTTTGCTTCAATTCACTATGTAGATATGATTACCTTCAAACTTGTGACATACTTTCTGCTTCAGCCTTTAATTTTTTAAAAAATATTTATTTGTTTATTTAATGTGAACTGGTGTTTTGCCTGAATGTATAACTGTGTAAGGGTTTCAGATCTTGGAATTACAGACAGTTGTTAGCTGCCATGTGGATTCTGGGAATCGAACTCAGGTCCTCTGGAAGAGCAGACAGTGCTCTTAACCGCTGAGCCATCTCTCCAGCCCTGCCTCAGCCTTTTAAATGAAGGGATTATAGATGTGAGCCTGGCTGAATATTTGTTTTAAATTACTGTTATAGGCTAGGAGTGTAACTCAGTCTACTCATCCACCATGGACAAGGCCCGGGTTTGATCTTCTTTGCTCATAATAGGTAATAATTATAGTCACATATAATTAATATAACATTTTGTAATGTGTAAAATTGCTATTTTAAGGAATAATGAGCTAAAATGTCACAGTATTGTCTCTCTAAACCCTGGTGTGATAGTCACTACTCTTGGGATAGAGAGCATCATTTTAAAGATTCATTTATTTATTATGTATACAGTGTACAGAAGAGGGCACCAGATGTCATCATAGATGGTTGTGAGCCACCATGTGGTTGCTGGGAATTGAACTGAGGACCTCTGGAAGAACAGCCAGTGCTCTTAACCTCTGAGCCATCTCTCCAGCCCTGAGAACATCATTTTATAGTAGATTGATTAAGTATGCCCTTGATTCATTAAGTATGCTACTCTTGGAAAAAAAAGTATACCTTATTCTGCAGAAGTAGAATGTTCTGGTATAGGATAAATTTTATTTTTTCTGAAACAGTTTTCTAGGCTGTCCTGGAACATTTTTGTAGACCAGGCTGCCCTTGAACTCACAGAAAATCAATCCATTTACCTCTGGCTGTGGAGTGCTGGGATTAAAGGTGTGCATACTCCAGGCTAGGTTTATGCTTTGTCTGGAACTTGGAGCAGCCCTCCTGCCACCCCTCCCCCATCCTAGTATTACAGGCATGGGTTACTAAGCCTGGTCTCCTCTGTGAGATGGAAGGTAGTTTCTACTTCATTTGAATTTTTTTTTTCAAAAACTTTATTTATTATTTATTTATTTATTTGCCTTGGTGTTTGCCTGGAACTGGAACTACAGACAGTTGTTAGCTGCCATGCGGGTGCTGGGAATCGAACCCGGGTCCTCTGGAAGAACAACCGGTGCTCTTAACCGCTGAGCCATCTCTCCAGCCCCTCATTTGAAATTTTAAAAAAAGATTTATTTATTACATGTATAGTGTTCTGCTTGCATGTGTTTCTGCAGGCCAGAAGAGAGCATCAGATCACATTACAGGTGGTTGTGAGCCACTGTGTTGTTGCTGGGAATTGAACTCAGGACCTTTGGAAGAGCAATCATTGCTCTTAATCAATGAGCCACCTCTCCAGCTACTGCCCCTTCCTCCCCTTTGAGACAAAGTTTCTGTGTCCCTGGCTGTCATTGAACTTGCTTGTAAGAACACCAAGCTGGCCTCAAAGAACTCAGAAATCCACCTGTCTCTGCCTCCTGAGTGTCAGGACTAAAGGTGTGCACCACCACTGCTCAGTCTCATTTGCAGTTTTGATGACTAGTATGTGAGAGTTTGGCATGTAAAATGCTTTAACAGTGCAGGCCCTTCATTTAGCTGCTGTTAGTGGCTGAAGATACAAAGGTAACTCAGGATTTCACATTTCATGGGTCCTGCATAGATAAATGGGATGATAGATAAAGTACTTAATTTTTTTATATTTAATTTTATATGAGAAGTGGGATATAGCATGCAAATAGAATGGTAGTGGATTTTAGCTGGGGTTGTGCCTGGGAAATGCCAAACAGCAAGAAAGCCTGTTCTAGAATTCTTCGACAGCCTCACAGTTCTTTCTTCTCAGATGGTTCTTCATTCTACCTACTTAACTGAGAATACAAACTTGCAGACTATGCTACTTCAGGGTTATGAGAATATCTTCACTTTGTAATTTTACTTTACCTAGCAAAGTAAGTGTGATATTCATAATGTGACAAAAGGTCAGTGACCCTTGAAAGAAGCCTAAACACAAATGGGATGGTATATAAGTAAGTTTGGCAATTACAGATATTTTTACAGTAGAGAGGTTGTGTGTATTCCTTACTAATAAAAAAATGTAAGAATTGTCCTCTTGAATAACCTTTTCCTTTTATGGCGCATAGCTATTAGCATAATAAAAGAGAAATGAAAAATCACCAGAGAGAGGATGAACACCTGAGTACCTTCTCTTCTCTCTTCTAGGTCCACTTCTGTTGTCCACCCTATTCTCAGGTTGATTTAGTAACTTGTATTGTATCCATGAGCTTCCTTTCTTTCCCTCTGAGATGCTCAGATTATTTCCTTACTCCTTTTTATTGGTATTCCCCCTAGTTGACTGGATCATTGTAAGCTGCTCCTTTCAGCATAGTCCAGACTGATTTCAAACTCCTGATCCTCCTGTCTCCCACCTTTCAAGTGTTGAGATTAAAGGCCTGAGCAACCATGCCTGGACAGGATTGCCATAAATAAATTACTCTAGAGATGAAGTGAGAAAGAAAAGGCAATATTGATTTAATAGCACCCACCTGTAATCCCAGCATTTGGAAAGTTGAGGCAGGAGCGTTATTATAAGTGCTGGGCCAGCCTGAGCTTTCTCTCAAAAAACAACAAAAGCAGGGGTTAGATATCAAACAATAACTCTTAGACAGGCCTGATCTCGGAGTTTGAGGCCAGCCTGGTGTACAGAGTAAGTGCCAGGATAGCCATGGCTACACAGAGAAGCACTGGATCAATAAAAACAAAGCAGAAAAGGTTTTGACTCTTGCTGGGCATGGTGGTTCATGTAATCTTACTTTTGGGGAGGCTGAGGTCAGAAGATGGAGATTTGGAGGCTTCTCTGTGCTGTATAGTCAGACTCTGTCTTAAGATGGGGGAACCAAATAAACTAAAAGGATTTGATTCTCCCTTCTGTTTTGAATTGCTATAATCAAATGCAGAAATCAAAGTAAGATTCAGAGTGACCAACGTAAAATTCTGAATTTATAGCTCTGGAGTTGGCAGACTTTTAAATTAAGTTAGCTGATGGCAACATATATTACATCTTACCTCTCCAGCTCAAGTGAAATGTTACTATCAGGCATGTGCACAAGCCTACACACACACACACACACACACACACACACACACACACACACACACACACATATACAACTTTGACCTTTTCTCCTTTAAAAATGTTGCCTCATTCCTTTGTTAATTTTGATCATCATTTAATTTTTCAAAACCACATGAGAAACATTCACATAGCACAGATTTATTCATTTAAGTCTCATGTCCCTAGAGCAACAATAAACACACCCACATTTTCCTGGAATTCACAACACTCCTGACCACTACTACCCCCATCCCATAAAAGCTAATATGCCAGTAGTGTTTTTCTGCACTATAAAAATGTGACATATTTTTCTTGTCTTCAGTACTTTTTGTTTCTTTCTACAAAAGTAGTGTCAGCTTTGAGAAGAGGTGACAGGCAGAACAAATCATTTTTTCCTCCTTTTCCTCTTAGTTTTACTATTATCCAGGATACCTGGAACTCAGAAATTTTCCTGCCTCAGTCTCAGCAATTGCAGGTGTGAACTATCGAATTCAGTTTGTCTGTCGTCCATCTATCTTTAATTTTATTCTTCAAGGCAGGGTTTCTCTTGTGTAGTCCTGATTGTCGTGGAACTTATTCTGTAGTTCAGACTGGCCTCAACCCAGAGATCCAGTCTGCATCTGCCTGCCAAGTGCTAGAATTAAAGGCATGTGCCACCACCACCATTTTTTATATTGGGATTAAACCTAGGACCTTATGAATGCTGGGCAAGCACTTTTTCACTGAGCTATGTCCCTTTTTACTTTTTATTTATTTTTATTTTTATTGTGGGTCTAGAGAGATGGTTCAGAAGTTAATATTTGTTGCTCTTACAGAGGACCCAGGTTTGATTCCCAGCAACCTACTTTGCAGTTAACAGCTGTCCTTAATTCCAGTTCCAGAGGTCTGATATGCCCTTATTCCCTTTTCTGGTTTGGCAGACAATGCACACATGATGCACAAACATACATGGCTGGTAAATACCCATGTACATAAAATTAAGTCCCCTGCAAAATTAATATGGGGGGGTATGGCAGTGACTCAGTGGACAGAGTGCTTGCTGCTTAAGCTTGAGGTTCTTGAGTTTAGATCAACCCAGCTTTCATGTAAAAGGCCAGACATGGTACAAACAACCTGTAACACCAGCACCAGGGGGCAGAGACTGGCAGATTTTGGCAGATTGATCAGTCTGGCCAGAACCTACGTTCTAGATCTAGAAGTCTCAAAAAATGAGGTGATTGGTAGAAGAAATCAGACGTTGACCTCTGCTTTTCTCAGGTGCATGTATGGGTAGGTGAGTACAAATATGCCACTCACATATGCACACAAAACTATGTTGGATAGAATACCTTAAAGATAAAACTATCGGGGCTGGAGAGATGGCTCAGAGGTTAAGAGCACTGACTGTTCTTCCAGAGGACCTGAGTTCAATTCCCAGCAAAACCACATGGTGGCTCACAACCATCTATGATGAGGTCTGGTGCCCTCTTCTGTAAAAAAACTGTATGCATAATAAATAAATAAAACTTAAAAAAAAAAAAAAAAAGATAAAACTATCAAGTGACATTTGAGTAAAGATATGAAGGAAGTAAGGTAGCCATGCACACTTTGGGAGATGAGAAGTATAAAAGGAAATATCAGAAATTATGGCCATGAGGTGGGAACATGCTTGCTAAGTTCACAGAGGGGTTAATTTGACTAGAGTACAGGTTAGTAGTGGAAGCTGGCCATTGGATATGGTTCTGATACAAAGGATGTTTGTAGTGGGATTCTGTTCTGGTGTGTTGTGAGTATTTGTCCCTCCTACTGTTTTAATAAAAAGCTGATTGGCCAGAAGGCAGACAGGAAGTGTGGATGCGGCTACCAGAAAGAAAACTGGTCAAGGGAAGAGTCAAGCAGAGACAGAGATGCCAGGGAGATGCCAGCAGATGCAGAGGAAAGAAGATAACTATGCTGCTCTGAGAAAAGGTACCAAGCCATATGGCTAAACAATTAATGGAAATAGATTGAGTTTAAAAGAAAGAGCTAGCTAGCAATATGTCTGAGCCATAGGTCAATCAGTATGAAATCAATACAAGCCTTTGTGTGATTATTTGAGGCTAATAGGCAGCGGGGCTGAAAGCGGGTCCTAACCTCTGGGCTAGGCTGGGAGGCCGGGCCAGAAACTTCATATTACAGATGTTAGCAAGGTTAGCTTTTCTAATGAATGAATAAAATGAGAAACCATTGCAGATAGGAATCTGAATTGTGGTCATCATCGAGTCCTTGTTCTGAGTAGCCTGGTGAGTGCCTCCCACCCCCAGTCCTGGTTGTCCTGGAGCTCTGTCTGTAGACCAGGCTGGCCTTGAATGCACAGAGATCTACCTGCCTCTGCCTCCCCAGTGCTGGGATTAAAGTCATGTGCCACCACTACTTGACACAGGCAAAGATCTTGAGAAGCAACCTCAGTTTGTCTGTTTCCCCATCTGTAAGGCTAAGACATGCTTTATGTACAAAACTATAACCCTAGCTGTATATACAAATACACATACCACATACACATACATTGTGCTAGATGGCAAATTTAAGGCTCTGACTTAGTAGGTAAATGTTATACTACTGAACAAATGATCACTTTCTAGTAGGTGATTGATTGGCTTGTGTCACTCTACAGTGCACAGACTGAAAATATCTCTTAAATGCTCATGTTAGAGAACAATTGCTCTGCTTATCTTAGTTGTTGTTTTTTTAGTTACTTGGTTTATGTATGATGTTTCGTCTGTGTATGTCTTTGTACCACATGTGTGCCTAGGGCCCAGAAGATGGTTTCTATCCTTTGGGACTGGAATTACAGTTATGAGCCACCATTTGAGTGCTTGAGACCTGAGTCTTCGGGGAGAATGGCCAGTACTCTTTAACAGCTGAGCCATCTCGCTAGCCTTTTTTTTTTTTCAAACAGTGCTAATAGGCCTTGAGTTTGTTAAGTACTGAACTATAGCCCCAGAATTTTATTTTTTTGAGACAGGACCTTCCTGTATTCCAGGCTAGTCTGTAAGTGGCTGTGTAGTTCAGTCTGGCTTCTATGTGCAGTGATCTCCCCACTTCTGCCTTCCATGTGTTACAGATAACTATGTACAACTATCTCAGGCTTTCTTTTAGTTTTTGAGACAAGTACTCGTTCTGTGATCTTGGCTGGTCTCCTATTTGGGGATTAAAGTGGTCCTTAGCCACCCAAATACTGCCATTATAGGCATGCACTACTCTGCATGCTTAGCTCCTGATTGTAATTGTATTACTGTGTGATTTGTTTTGTTTTTGTTTTTGAGACAGTCTATGTAGTCCAGGCTACCCTTGAATTCACTGTGTATCCTGGAACTGGATGTAACGGAAGGGTAGGTAGCTTCATTGCCTCAGCCTCCCCAGTATGGGATCAAAGGTGTATGTTCCTGATTCTATTTTAGTTTTGGTTGGGGATATAGTTCAATGATAAAACACATTTTGGATTTGATCCCTTGCATACACATAATGTTCCCAAGTTTAGTGTTTTTTTTTTTTAAGATTTATTTATTATGTATACTGTACATAATTAATAAATAAATCTTTAAAAAAATTAGTTTTAGTCTTTCAGTTTTTGGTCTTTTTGAGTCAGGGTTTCTCTTTGTAGCCTTTGCTGTCCCAGAACTCACTCTGTAGACCAGGCTAGCCTTCAGCTTACAGAAATCTTCTTGCCTCCTGAATACTGGGATAAAATGTGTGCACCGTCATGCCCAGTTATTTTTATTGTTTTAAAATTATGTGTAGGGGTGTGTGTGTGTGTGGCATTGAATTCCTTGATGCTGAGAATTAGAGACAGTTGTGAGGTGCTTGGAGCTAGGAACTGAACTGGGGTCCTCAAGATGACTCCAAGTACTTAAAACTGCTAGGCCATCCCTCCAGCATACTCACATTTATTTGTTTTTTAACTTTTTAGAAAAAAAGAATTATACATACTAATTGGGTGACATGTTTTGTTATGGTTTAAACTTGAAGCAATCATTCTGCATCTGGAGAAAATATTTTGTGAGTCAGTGGTGGGAACTGGGGTATAAAGTAAGACATTACTGATTTAGGTTAAGAGAGGGAGATGACTGCATTGGACCAGAATATTAACACTGGATGTAGAAATAGTTGCTTCACATCTATCTACCTTTCTTTTCTTGAGATTCAGATTTTTGGTGCCCCCCCCCAAATGTTCTCTGTGTAACTGCCAAGGCTATCCTGGAATTAGCTCTGTACATCATGCTGGCCTTGAACTCACAAAGATCTGCCTGCCTTAAAGGTGTGTACTACCATCACCGAGCTGAGATTCAGAATATGTTGAAGGTAGTTGATAGTTGTCCATTCGAAGTTGTAGTGTCCCCCTCATAGTGTGTGCGATGTGTGCGCATAGGCTCCTTCCTGTGCCATGGTATGCTTGTGGAGGTCAGAGAATAGCTTTGAGGTATCAGTTCTGCCTTACCCTGGGTGATATATTGTACCTTCATGGCTCTGTGGGTGATTCGTACTCTAACACTCCAGCCTAATCTTATTAAATATACAATATATCACCACACTACCCTGTCACAAGTCCAGGGGATCTACCCAGCCTCAAGCTTGGCAGTAAGTAAATGCCTTTACAAGCTGAACCATCTTGCTGGACTGCTTTTCTGCTCTCTCTCTCTCTCTCTCTCTTTTTTTTTTTTTTTTTTTTTTTTTTTAAACTTTATTTATTTATTTGCCTTGGTGTTTGCCTGGAACTGGAACTACAGACAGTTGTTAGCTGCCATGTGGGTGCTGGGAATCGAACCCGGGTCCTCTGGAAGAGCAGACGGTGCTCTTAACCACTGAGCCATCTCTCCAGCCCCTCTCTCTCTCTTTTTTTAATGTGTTATCTGTTGAAAGCTTGTTTTTAATTTTAAAAATCAGATTTATTCAATTTTTGTTATATGTCTTTTGCTTGTATGTGTATATATATATATATATATTCATGCTCATTGTTCATGGAGGTGGGAAGAAGGCATCAGTTCCTCGGGAACTGAAGTTACAGATGGTTTTTATTTTATGTGAATTGGTGTTTTGCTTGCTTGCATAACTGTGTAAGGGTGTCAGATCTTGGAATTACAGACAGTTGTCAGCTGCCATGTGGATGCTGGGAATCGAACTCAGGTCCTCTGGAAGAACAGTCAGTGCTCTTAATCGCTGAGCCATCTCTCCAGCCCTGAGACAAGGTTTTACTATGTAACTTTTAACTGACCTGGAATTCACTGTGTAGACCAGTCTGGACTTGATGCCTCTTGATTGCTGGGATTAAAGGATGTACTTATCATACTCAGCCCAACTTCTTTTATTTAAAGACAGTCTCTTATATCCCAGGCTGGCTTTGAACTCTCTGTCATCTAAAGACGGTCTTGAACTCCTGAACCTTCTGCTTTAGTGCTAGCATTGTAAGCATACCAAATGCTACCACACCCAGTTTAGAGTTGCCAGTATTTGACTGTGGACTTGGGATGGGAACAGGCGAGAAAGTCAAGGCAGTGTTAAATTATTGATGAAGGTTACTAATTTAATACTTGAGAATACTTGAGTAGGCATGGGTAGGAGCCCCAGAATTTCAAATGGGATGGGTGTGGGATTTAAGAAATATGTCACTGGACCCAGCTCAGCCTAAATTAAATTAGTTAATTTTCTTCTAGGGTCTGGGGACATGAATGAGTTGGTAGAATGCACGCCTCACATGCATTAAGCTTTGGGTTTGCTCTAGGGCCTTTCATAAGTCAAGCAGCAGTTCCCGGGTACATCTAATTACAGCCTAAGAAATAGAGGCAATATCAAGTTTAAGGTCAATTTTGTTCTACTACATACCAAGATTATTGAGGCCAACCCGAGATACATGAAATTCTGTTTCAAAACTGCAAAGACAAAAGTAGACAACAATAACAAAATTGAGCTGAGGAAATAGCTCATAGACTTTGTTGAGGTAAAGTATTTGCTGTGCAAGCATGAGACTTGTTTGGATCCCCAGCACTGATATAAAACCAAGTGTGGTGGCTAATGCCTAGAACCTCAGTATAGGAGGAAGGGGAAATAGGTGCATCTTGGGGCCCAGTAGAACTAGCTAAATGTATAGTAAGAGACCCTGTCTTAAAAAATAAGGTAGTGAGTGATAGGCAAATGTAACTGGCATCCATTTCTTTCCTCCACGTGTATACATTTAGGTGAGTGCACCTGCATATGGCATATGTTATGTACACATGCAAATGTCTAGCAACGAAGTGAAATTCAGAAAGTGACTTTTTATCTTATCACTGAAAAATTGCATATACTCTAAAATTTTTGTATACTTTCATACATCTAAAAAACACAAAATATAATATTTTTTTAAAAATGAAGTTATACTACTTTTCAGTATATGACCTTAACCAGAAGGTCAGTCTACAAGACTACATCATATGCTATGATTTTTCTCAGTTCCTTTAAAGTGATCATAACCATAACTTTTGTTTCAAAGAAAGCTGCAAATGCTCTGTAATAAAAATAGATAGTTATGTGGTTGACTGCTTCTTTTTTTTAAATATTTATTTTTATTTTATGTGAATTGGTATTTTGCCTGCATGTATAACTGTGTAAGGGTGTCAGATCTTGGAATTACAGACTGTTGTTAGCTGCCATGTGATTGCTGGGAAGTGATCTCAGGACCTCTGGAGGAACAGTCAGTGCTCTTAACAGCTGAGCCATTTCTCCAGCCCGGTTGACTGCTTCTTGAATTTGCCAATCATTTTCATCCTTTTTTCTCAGAAAGTGTAAGGTTGTCCATTTTGGAATACTTGCATCTAGTTGAAGAATCTGTTATCTCTGGTTTTCAGCAGCAGCAGAAAAAGTAAATAATGATGCTGTGAAGTTCTAAAGTTGATACAACTGTTCTGGAAGCGTATGTATAACTCCCTCTCTACCATTTAACAATGCAACTTAAATACTTTGTTCTGGATTCCAAGGTCACATGCACATACATGCCATATGGTCTCCCATACAAACACACACACACACACACACACACACACACACACACACACACACACACACACACACAAATTGGGTTGGAGAGATGGCTCAGCAATTAAGAGTGCTGGCTGTTCTCCAGAGGTCCTGGGTTCAATTCCCAGCACCCACATGGCAGCTCACAACTATCTATAATTCCAGCTCTAGAGAATCTGACACCCTCACAGAGATA
Source organism: Sigmodon hispidus (assembly GCA_004025045.1). Taxonomy (NCBI): domain Eukaryota; kingdom Metazoa; phylum Chordata; class Mammalia; order Rodentia; family Cricetidae; genus Sigmodon; species Sigmodon hispidus. The sequence goes on along the minus strand of PVIH01003985.1, from coordinate 133,322 downwards.
CACATATAGACAAAACATTAATGCACATAAATTTTTTTAATTAATTTATTTAATGTGCACTGGTGTTTTGCCTGCATGCATATGTATATGAGGGTCAGATCCCCTGGAACTGGAATTACAGACAGTTGTGAGCTGCCATGTGGGTGCTGGGAATTGAACCAGTGTCCTGGAAGAACAGACAGTGTTCTTAGCCTTTGAGCCATCTCTCCAGCCCCTGCACATAAATATTTTAGAGGAAAAAAAAAAAAAAAAAACCTTGCCAATTTTTTTTTTGTCATTTGATCACCATCCATGAACTTTTCCTGAATATTTGGGGACATAGGGCATCTTCAGTGTTTTTCTGACTTGATTAGTAATTTGATTTTGCAATCATCAATGTTGAGAATGAAACTTCAGATATATGTGGTACAAAGTGCCAAAATATGTTTAGGGCCATTTCAGAAATTGTGGCATATGCTTTTGATCTCAGCACTTAGTGGGCATAGGCAGATAGATTTCTTGAGTTTGAGGCCAGTCTGGTCTGTAGAAGGAGTTCCAGGACAGCAAGGCTACACAGAAACCCTGTCTTGAAAAACAAAACAAAACAGCAAAGAAGACATTTTTATTTGTGTGTCTATGTCTGCAATGTGTATATAGTTGCCAATAGAGGCCAGAAGAGAGAACTGGGTCTCTTGGAATTGTAATTAATAGGTGTTTGTGGGCCACCCAAAGTGGGTGCTGGGACTTGAACTCTGGAAGAGAAGAAGTAAATACTTTTATTTTGTGTTTTATTTCATTATTTAAAAATTTTTTTCCTCGGGGGCTGAAGAGATGGCTCAGTGGTTGAGAGCACTGTCTGCTCTTCTGGAGGACCCGGGTTCGATTCCCAGCACCCACATGGCAGCTAGCAGTTGTCTGTGGTTCCAGTTCCAGGCAAACACCAAGGCAAATAAATAAATAAAGTTTAAAAAAAAATTTTTTTTTTCCTCTACAGCAGAAATAGGAAAGTGAATAAGTCTACAAAGTGTATGTCTGTGAAGTGGACCACACAGTTCACATGATTGTGTGTCACCCTTTTGCAGAGGCTATGGTAATCTTCTCTGTATTATTGCAGTTTTAGGATATGCTACTGAATTGAATACTCAGATTGTTTCTAATGCAGGTTTATTGTTGGAACATTACTCCTGTGTTTTCAATATCTAGCCAGCACAAATACTTCTGGTCTGTTTTGGCCTTCCTAGCTGCCTCCTCTCTCAGGTGAGCTTCTTGCTCTAGGTTCAAGCTTATTAAAAACAGGTTCTCACAGACTTCCTCAGTGACCAAATAGATGCATCTTGCCACTGTCAGGCCAATCATTAAATAACTGATCTTCACCTGGATCATGTTCTTTTCAGCCATCAACCATCTCAAACAAGATGGCTCCAGGATTTCTTCCTTTTTGACAAAGTCAATGTCTTTCTTCTCTTAAGTCTGTTGAGTGGCTATGAATGTGGGTTGGAGCTTTGGGAATTTATTGTGGCTTGGTGCAGAATTCATTGATCGTCTTTAAGTCAGTGTTTCTGGTAAACCTTAGAGACAAGAAAGCATTTATTTCATATAACCTAAAGCACTTTCCCACCTAGCACAGGCTCAGAGGCTCTTTAGGGCTACCTGCTCAGCCAATACACAGCAACACCCCACAGTAAATACTCTTAACTGCAGAGCCTTTCTTTCTAGGTCCTGTTTTCCCTGTTTGATTTTGAATTCTTGGGTGTTGCATGTTCAGAAATCTACATTGCCACCTCATATTCAGTTTTGTGACTTCACATGGGATTTGTGACAGTTTAATAATGTGCTGGTGACCTTGGCATGAAATCATCTGTCATCTGGTTAGTTTTTAATTTGCACAAGAAATAAATCATTGACTGGGCATGGCGGTGGTCAAGTTTAATCTCAGCACTCTAATTCCTTAATTGCAGCACTTGGGAGGCAGAGGCAGGTAGGTTTTGATGAATTCAAGGGCAGCCTGGTTTATGTAATGAATTACAGGATGCCAAGATTACATAGTGAGTCCTGTCGCAAAAATAAATAAGTAAAAATCACTGGTTTAAATTTGATAATACTTAAAAATATTTGTTTCATTTTTAAGTATGTCTGTCTGGTATGTGCATGTGAGTGCAAGTGTGTGAGCTGCCCCACTTGGGTGCTGGAAATAGTTGTTAACTGCTGAGTAATCTCTCCATACTCAAATTTTGCCAATATGGGACAGTTTTCTAAAACCTTATTTACATTTATTTATTTATTTAAGTGGGTGTATATGCCACATGTGGAGGTCAAGGAACAGCTCCTGTGAGTTGGTTTTCTCCTGCCATGTGGTTCCAGGGGATTGAATTCGGGTCATCAGACTTGATGACAAGCACCTTTACTTGGTGAGTCACCCTTCTGGCTTTATGCCTGTCATTTTGTTTTGTTCTTTAGACAGGGTTTCTTTGTGTAGCAGGGCTGTCCTGGAATTCACTCCATAGACCAAGCTGGTCTCAAACTCACAGACTGGCTGCACTGCCTGCCAAGAGCTGGGCTGAAAGGTGTGCCACCCATCTTATGCCTGGTTTTTAAAAATGGTTTTCATTTATTTTAATTTTTTAAAAGGTGTGGCTATATTGCCCTCAATGGCTCAGATGCTTGCTATATAGACCAGGATGGTCACTAAAAATTAGGAAAGGTAAATAAATAAAACTCTAGGTGATCTGTGACTTCAGCAGTTATCAATTTGGATATTATTGTTACGCTTTGAGATTACAGTATTTGTGTTTGGGAGGTAAAAGCTTATTTTAGTGGTGATTTTGGTCTCTGTGTAGACAGTGAAATGAAAATACTGATCTGGGCTTGGTGTCTTCACAGCTAACATTGTTCTGACTGTGTGGAGTGGATGTACTGAACCAGGTGTTTTACTTCAGCTGTACCATCTGTGGGAGCAGGTGGACAGATCTTCTGTCATCAGGAAAATACAGCTGGTGAGACTTAGAAGAGCTAATTGGTTGCTTTCCTACCTAGCTCTTTCTAATCACATATACCTGAATGTAGTTTACCTCAGCAAATGTGTTGATTTTGGTTAGGACATTAACAGCAAGAATGAACAAAAAGGTAAAAAGTTGTGAGACTCTGTGTGTGTGTGTGTGTGTGTGTGTGTGTGTACATATTGTTTGTTACTCTCTGCTGGCTTGGAACTAGTATTGTCCTGTTTCATCCTCTCAAATTCCTGGATTGTAGGGATATGTTACTACACCCTGCTCTGTGTTTTTGGACTGATATTGAGAAAGATAATTTAAAGGTTTATTTATTTATTTGTGCTTAACTTTGTGTGTTTATGTTCATGTGTGTGCTCATGTCTTCAGAGACCAGTAAGTGTCCTTTCTCAGGAACCATTCACTTTGATATTTGAGTGTCTCCGTAACCTCACTGATAGGCTAGACTGGCTGGTCATCAAATCCCAGGGGTGGTCTGCCTGTTCCCACCTTCTCAGCACACACTACCACATCAGCCTTTTATTTTTGGCAAATGCTTTACCAACTGAGCCATCTCTCTCCAGAATCTTATTTATCGTTTTAAAAGAATTGTGTGGGTAGTGGTGATGGGTGGGTGCCCCTGTGTGTACGGGGTTCAAAGACTGGAAGAGAGTATCAGGTATCCTGCTTTTGTCATGCTTTTGCTTAGTCTCTTGAGTTTCTGATTGAATCCAGAGCTAGGCTGGTAACTGACAGGCTCCAGTGATTCTTTAGTCTCTGTCCCCAGAGGACAGCCACACCCTGTCTTTTTGTTTGTTTGTTTGTTTTGAGTCAGGGTCTCACTGTAGACCTGACAATCCTAGAACATGATATGTAGACCAGGCTGGCTTCCAAATCCCAGAGATCTGCCTGCTTCTGCTTCCTAAGAGTTAGGATTAAAGGCATGTACTATCTATCATGACCTGCTTTTTTTTCTCATTTTGATGCCCCATGAATCTTAATACTTTTTGTTTTTTGAGACAGTTTCTCTGTATATCCTCGGCAGTCCTGGAACTCACTTTATAGACCAGGCTAGCCTCCAGCTCATCTGTTATGACATCTCTATGTCTGCTGGCCTCTGCCTCAGGAGTGCTAGGATTTAAATACACACCACTAAGTCCACTGGGGCACAACATCTTTCAATTCTTTGTATTCTTAAAAATAAACTAGCAAATATTTCATAGGTGCTTAAAATAGTCATCGTTGTGTTATTTACTTGTTGTCAGTATAGTATGTATGTATGTGTACACATACACACAAAGTGACATGCACTGGTGGTGCTCACCTTTAATCCCTGCACTCAGGAGGCAGAGGTAGGCCGATCTCTGTGAGTTTTGGGCCACCCTGGTATACAGAGCTGGTTCTAGGACGGCCAGGGCTGTTACACAGAGAAAAACCCTGTCTCAGAAAACTGAGGGGAAAAGTTACATCTGGCTGGAGAGATGGCTCAGAGGTTAAGAGCACTGACTGTTCTTCCAGAGGTCCTGAGTTCAATTCCCAGCAACCACATGGTGCCTCACAACCATCTATCTTGAGATCTGGTGCCCTCTTCTGGCACACAGGCATAGTGGAGGCAGAATGTTATATACATAACAAATAAAATCTTTAAAAAAAAAAAAAAAAAAGAAAAGAAAAGTTACATCTGAACTGAGTGTTTCTTTTTCAGTTTTGGGATCAAATCTAGGGCTTTGTACATGGTAAAGATGTTCTAAAACCAAGTTACATGTCCAGTCCTTGGTTTCTTGAGACAGGATCTCACTGTGTAGCTCTGGCTGGTCTGATATTAGCTATGTTACTCAGGCTTTTTTGGGGTGTGTGTGATTTTTTTTGGGGGGAGGCCAGGTTTCTCTGTGTAGTTCTGACTGTTCTGGACCAGGCTGGTTTTTAACTCAGAGACCTGCTTGCCTCTACCAACCAAGTGCTGGGACTAAAAGTGTGTGCCATCACCTGAAGGCTTTTTTTTTTTTTTTTTTTTAGATTCATTTCTTTAATGTGCATGGATGTTTTGCTTTCATGCCATTATGTTGCCTACCTGGTGCCCTCAGAGTTCAGAGGGTTTCAGATCCCTTGGAACTGGGGATACAGGTAGTTGTGAGCCAAATATGGGTGCTAGGAACAAAACCTCGGTTCTCTGCAAGAGCAGCAAATGCTTTTAGCTGCTGAGACATCTCTCCAGGACCCTTCCCCTACATTTTTCTTATGTGGGTTCTTACCCAGTAAGTCTTTTCCCTGTGCTTAGTTTTTAAAAATTTTTTAAGATAGTGTTATTATCCAGACAGGCCTAGAGCTACTGGACCCAAGTAGTCTTTTCTACCTCATGCTCTAGAGTTCAGAATACAGGTCTGAGCCACCATGTCTGTTGGTTTTGTTTTTAAAATGATTTATTTATTATATGTATGGATGTTTTGCCTCTGAGTGTGTGTGTATGTGTTTGTGCACCATATTCGTACAAATGCCCATAAGGGTGGGAAGAGGGTAAGAAGAGGGCATTGGATTTCCTGGAACTGGAGATGCAGTCAGGTGTGGGCGATAGAGATTAAATTCTAGTGCTCCAGAAGAGCAGCTAGTGCTCTTATCTCTCCAGGTTCTACAGTCTCTGTTGTTCTAGGGAGGATCTTCTTGCATTCCCGTCTTCCTGTCCGAGTCTCCTAAATGCTGGGGTTATAGGCATGCAATACTATGAGTGGCTTCATTATTCTTTATTATATTTTCCTCCTCTGTCCTCTCTACTCTTCCTTTATTTGCCTCAAATGTACAACAGTTCTTCTGTCTCAGTCTTCTGAGTCCTAGGGTTACAGAGATATACCAGCCAACACAGCTGACTTCATGCCTATTTCTCTCCCATTGGAAATAACCTGCTTACATAATAAGTAGTATACTCAAGAACAAGTTGCTGTGCTTATGTGCTTATTATGCCTATTCTTGACCTAATTGTTGGAAGCATCATAAAAATTTCTATGGGCTTTCCAGGAAAATAAAGATGTTTGATTTTCAAGGCAGGATTTTTCTTTATAGCCCTGGCTGCCTGGTTGTCCTGGAACTCGATCTGTAGATCAGTCTGGCCTTGAACTCCCAAGTGTTGGGACTAAAGTCATTCACCATCATGCCTGGCTTAAAGATTTTTTTTTTTTAAAAAAAAAACTTTATTTATTTATTTATTTGCCTTGTTTTTTTTTTTTTTTTTTTTTTTGGCCTGGAACTGGAACTACAGACAGTTGTTAGCTGCCATGTGGGTGCTGGGAATCGAACCCGGGTCCTCTGGAAGAGCAGACAGCGCTCTTAACCGCTGAGCCATCTCTCCAGCCCCGGCTTAAAGATTTTTTAAAAAAACATGAGTAATAGGGATGAATTAAAGATTTGGGGTAGAGCTCAATTATAGAGCACCTGATAGCATGGGTGCTGATGCCCTTGGTTTAGTCCTTAGAACTGCTTTAAAAAAGATGGAATTGAAAGTAAAGATTTTTAGGTACTGTCAAGGTGTAATGTTTTATAAACACTTGTTTTGAAGGAAGGGTATGATTTGACAGTCAAAGATGGAGAATGATAGAAAATATATTCAGGCTGATTGGGGCCATAGTTTCAGGTGTAGCATTTTTAACAGGCTGGAGGTAGGAAAGTACAAGGGATGCCTGCAGAATAGCAGGAGTTGTCATCTAAACCAGACTGCATCTAGACTTCTACAGGAGATCCTTTTCCCCTTGTCTTTGAGTATTTTGAAAAGGTATTTATTTTTTCTTGGACTGTTGTCTCACAATTATAAAAAGAGATTCTGTTACAGGTCCACATCGAAACCGCTTTATTCTTCATTTCTTCTGGACCTTCCTAATAATGTCTGGAGCTACATTGGGCTTCATGTGTTCCTGTGCAGAACAAAAGCTCATGATCATTGAAGGCTGTAGCATAAGTGAGAGGCTTGTGCGGGCGGTGTGAAAGGAGCTCTCCCAGCCCCACATGCCTGGGTGGGCGAGCTACACTAATAGCTCCCAGCAGTTCTGAATCAGACATTGTGGAGCCAAGAGTCTAGCATTTGGAATTCCACTGCCTGTGCTAAGGGTCTGTCTTTTATCCTCCAAACCACCATTTGTTAAATGGCAGTGGACCTGTTGACAAGGGGGGCGGGGCACAGGGATGGTTGGGGACTGGCAAAGATCAAGTTAAAAGGGGAAAAAAGTTCAAAGGTAGGAAATTAAGACGAAGGGTTCAGTCATGTCTTTACCTCTTTACCCCTCCCTCTCCTTTGGAGACCGGATCTCACTGTGTAGTCCTGGCTGGCATGGAACTCAAGAGATGTCCAGTTTGCCTCTGACTCTTTGGGATCAACAGTGAAGGTTACCACTCTGGCTTTTAATATCTATTAATTAGATGTCCAATTTGCCTCTGACTCTTTGGGATCAACAGTGAAGGTTACCACTCTGGCTTTTAATATCTGTTAACTATTAAATTTTTGTAATTTGTTGCACAGAAATTTCATTCCTGAAAGTTGGTTTGGTGATACAGGTCTTTAATCCTTGCACTTGGAAGGCAGAGGCAGGTGGATCTCTGTTCAAGGTTGGCTTGATCTACATAGTGAGTTCCAGAATTGCCAGAGCTATATACCAGAGACCTTGTCTCAAAAATAATAAATAATATTTTTCTATTTTTTTGGTGGGTTGTGGGAGGACTGTTAATAAAACCTATGGGCATGCTATGGAAATCTTTGTTTTGTTTTTGTTTTTTGAGGCAGGGTTTCTCTGTAGCTTTGGCTGTCAGTAACTCTGTTTGTAAACCAGCTTGGCCTCCAACTCCCAGAAATCTCTTGCTTCTGCCTCCCAAGTTCTAGGGTTAAAGGTGTGTGCCGCCACCCCTGGCAAACTTGTTGAGTTTGTGTGTGTCAGAGTGTATGGATAATTTTAAAGGATTTTAAACAATTTTAAAGTAGAACAATGTACTGAATGCCCAGGAGCCTGTCCTCCAGCCACAGTGAGTGACCCTTATCACTATCTGAGCATTGGGGTGCTTCCCCTGCTTCTCCAGGTCTTGTCACCTTTGTTTCTCAGACAATCCTTTTTCCTGTTTAGCATTTACTCTAGAGTAGTGTAGAGTACCAACCACATTTAGGATTGTGATAAGTGGTATGTTACTTAAACTCTCTTTTTTGTGGGGGAGGGCAGAGTTTGAGACAATTTCCTGGCTGTCCTGGAGCTCTACAGACCATGTTGACCTCTAATTTAGAGATCTACCTGCCTCTACCTCCGGAATGCTAGGACTAAAGGCCTGTGCCACAACCATCTGTCTTTGTTACTTAAACTCTTAACAGTTTAAGAAACCTTATTCAGGTACAGTTTTGGGGCTAGAAAAAGTAATTTTATCAAGAGGGTACCCATCAAAAACACTGTAAGCCATCTAGTAGCTCTTTTTCACTGGGTTAGTGAAAACAGAGTATGTTTTAACTTTCATCAGTTTGCAAATATGTCAATTTTTTAAATGTTTCTATTAAAGTGTGTGTCTCTTTTATACTGACAGGTAGGGCGGAAATGGGTGGGTGGGTACTGTAAGTAGTGTGGTATAGGTTAATAGAATATAGAGCCATCTTCTGATTTATGCTGTCTTCTCTTTTGGAAGGAATGATTCCTTTCAGTTTTTGATCCCATTGTTTTCACTGACCACAGATGATGTCCATTTGGCTTGTTTTCCTGTCTTCAGATCTAGGTGTTTCAGATTGCATGAACTCCTTAGGAATAGATACACCTCCTTAGCAAGCAGTGCTTCTTACTGGTGCTTTCTTTTTTTTTTTTTTTTTAAAGATTTATTTATTTATTTATTATGCATACAGTTTTACAGAAGAGGGCACCAGACCTCATCATAGATGGTTGTGAGCCACCATGTGGTTTTGCTGGGAATTGAACTCAGGTCCTCTGGAAGAACAGTCAATGCTCTTAACCTCTGAGCCATCTCTCCAGCCCTGGTGCTTTCTTTTGAAACCTTTTCCCCCTAGCATACACTTTTATGTTTTTTGTCTTATTAAAGAAAAGGAAAATGAGATATGGCCAGGGATGTAGCTAGGTTGGTAGAATAGAATGCCTGCCCACCATGTACAAAGCCCAGGATTTGATCTCCAACACTACATAAACTGAGTGAGGTATTGTGCCTGCATTCATATTCTGAAGACAGCTTAGAGGTCATGTCTCAATAAAACTTGTAATTGACTTACAATAAACTATTTAAAGTGCATAGTGGGTCTGGAGAGATGCTTCAGTATGAAAGGTCTCACTGTATAGCTTTAGCTGGCAGGAGTTAGCTCTGTTGTTCAAACTGGCTCCCCTCCCTATTATCTATATTGTTTATGTATATGGGTATTTGTGTGTCTGTGCACCACTTTCAAGCATTTCATTCTTGGAAATCAGAAGAGGACATTGCATCCCTCTGGAACTGGAGTTGCAGATGGTTATGTGGATTCTAGACTTTGAACCCAGGTTCTCTGGAAGAGCAGCCAGTGCTCTTGATCTCTGATGCTTCTTTTTCTAGCCTTCTCTTGCCTTATGTATATTTTAATTGTTTTAGGGATTCTTGTATTTTGAGTCAGGGTCTCATTATGTAACTTGGTAAATAAACAAGCTGGCCTCAAATTCATACATCTAGTTGCCTCTGCCTTCCAAGTGCTGCAGTTAAAGGCATAGATTGCCATGCCTGGCTTTAAACTTTTACTTATTTTAATTTTAATTTTTTTTAACTTTATTTATTATTTATTTATTTATTTGCCTTGGTGTTTGCCTGGAACTGGAACTACAGACAGTTGTTAGCTGCCATGTGGGTGCTGGGAATCGAACCCGGGTCCTCTGGAAGAGCAGATGGTGCTCTTAACCACTGAGCCATCTCTCCAGCCCCACTTATTTTAATTTTTAAAAATTATTTTAGGCCAAGCATTGTGGTTCATCCCTTTTAATCCCAGTACTTGGGAAGCAGAGCCAGGAGGATCTTTGTGAGTTTGAGACCAGCTTGGTCTATATAGTAAGTTCCAAATTGGGTTATTTTTGAAACAGTAAGAAACCCTGTTTCAAAAATAACCCAAATAAAATAAATATAATACACACAATAAATGGAAGACCTGAGTTCAATTCCCAGCATCGACATGGCAGCTAACTGTCTGTAATTCCAAGATCTGATACCCTTACACAGTTATACATATTGGCAAAATACCAATTCACATAAAATAAAAAGTTTTTTTTTAAAAAGACAGTTTTTGCTGGGGATTAAAACTGGGTCCTTTCCAGTCCCTCAATTTTGGTTTATTATTATTTGTTTGTTTGTTTTTAGAAACAGGGTCTCTCTCTCTCTTTTTTTTTACTTACTACTTTATTTTTTTTTTATTTTACATAGAAAAAAGGACTTTATTTTCTAAAAAAATAAATAGACAAGAAAAAAGAAATATGTGACAATGCCATTGTGTAGGATGAATAGTGTTGAGATTGAATGAACAGCAGAAGACTATATTAAATATAATTTTCAGATCCAAAGCTGTTCAGTGTTGTGGTTTGCAGCTTGGGTGTTCTTTACTTTTTTTTTTTTTTCTTTTCTTAAATCAACTAATGAGTGAGTACATTCCCTGCTTATCTTTCTGGGTTTGTGAGACCTTGCTGAGGAGGATAGTCTCCAAATCCATACATTTGCCTGCAAATTGTAGGATACCTTTTTTTTTTTTTACTGCTGAGTAGTACTCATGTCATGTTTATAGATTTCATTTATCCAAAGGACAGTAGAGGCTATAGGAAGGCATATGTGTTTGATTGTATATGTAGAAAATCTTCATTCTTTTTTTTCCCCCAACCCATGTTTTTATTATAAATTATTTATTTTTTAAAAATTAATTAATTTATTTTTATTATTTTATATGCATTTGTGTTTTCTTTGCATGTTTATCTGTGTGAGGGTGTTGGAATACGAACCCAGGTCCTCTGGTAAAGCAGCCAGTGCTTTTAACTGAACCATCTCTTCAGTCCATATATGTATATATGCATATATACATACATATATATATATACACACACACACATACATACACATATATATTTAACTTTGTGTGCATTGGTGTTTTGCCTCCGTGCATGTTTCTGTGAAGGTGTCAGATCCCTTGGAAATGGAGCATAGACAGTTCTGAGCTGTTGTTTGGGTGGTAGGAATTGAACCCTGGTCCTCTGGAAGAGTAACTAGTGCTCTAAACCCCTGAGCCATTTCTCCAGCCCCCTGAGGATCTTCATCCTTATATTCATTTTTTTTTATTGGGGGGGTCAGGTTTGAGACAGGGTATCTTTGTATAGCCCTGGGTGTCCTGGAGCTAGCTCTGTAGTCCAGGCTGGCCTTGAACTCACGAAGATCCACTTGCCTCTGTCTACTGAGTGCTGGGATTAAAGGTTTGCTTTATCACTGCCCAGCTAGATCTTCATTCTTTTTTTTTTTTTTTTAAACACTTTATTTATTTAATTATTTGCCTTGGTGTTTGCCTGGAACTGGAACTACAGACAGTTGTTAGCTGCCATGTGGGTGCTGGGAATCGAACCCGGGTCCTCTGGAAGAGCAGACGGTGCTCTTAACCGCTGAGCCATCTCTCCAGCCCCCTAGATCTTCATTCTTAATGTGTGTTCTTATAAATATTAATGTAGCATATATGTTCATGTAATATGACCCATGACCCTTCTCCATTTTAATCTTTAGTCTAAAATAAAGATTCATAGGAAATTTAAAACGTGTGCAGAGAAGCTCAGGACCCTTCACTAGGTTTACTCAGTGGAAAAACCTTATACCTGGTACAGTCAACAGAAATTGAATATTATCTTTTATTAGTTCTTGGAAAGTGGCAAGGATTAAACTTGGTAGTTGTGTGGGTCTATCTTTTGTGTAGATTCTCCAAATAATTATCCCAATTTTTCTGTATTGTTCACTGTTGAAACTTAAACTTACAGTTCTAAATGTTAATCATGGGAAACCTCACATTTGTATTTGCTTGGTTTTAAAGCAATTTTTGTATTGTGTCCTTCTCACTTATAATTTACAGTCTTTACAGCACCAGAGTGTTGTCTGCATTGTCTTAATTTAACCATGTGCCAGTTCTGCAGAATACCATGTCTGGGTCTGGGAGGAGCTTGTGTGAGTCATTTACATATATTTCTGCTTATATTCACAAAACTAATTTGCAGCTTTTTATTTTTGATCTAGTTATACACTCAATGTGTTTACAGTTTATTTTATGAAGCTTTTGTTTAAAAGTTTCATAACTGGGGTTTAAAAACTGGTCTAAAGAGCAGAAGTTATTAAACAATAGCAATAACTACACAATATGTAGGACTTTAAATGGTGATTGTTAAACATTTGAATGTTCCCCAAAAGTTTCCCAAAATGTGAGTCTGTGTGCTCATGTACATTTATTCCACTGGCGACTCAAAAAGATAAGCTTTGCACAGTATTTTTGCTGTTATACTCAGCCATAAACAAATTGCATGCATTTAACAAGTTAATGTCAGATTGGCCAAGAGCCACTAGGAGGTGTGTACTTAGTGACATCAGCTGGCAAAACGTCCTGGTAACGGAGGGTGAAATGGGTAGTGGAGAGAGAGGAAGCAAAGGGAAGGAGAAAGAGAGGCTGACTGTATCTGGGGATTCTGGCAAGGTGAAGAGCTGGTCTGTTTGGCAGGACCTTCCCATCTGGGATCCATCTGTGTTTCCCTGGAATGGGACAGGCAGCTCTAGTCAGTGAGAAATCGCAGATGTGAGAGCTGACACATGTCCAGCTAATGAAAGGAGGAGGAAGGCTGATCTCCGATTGGGCTTTGAAGATTAGGGGGAGAGAAGAGAGCCTTTTAATACCTATTTCAAGGAGATTTGGTATATTACCAGTCTGGATTATATAATTTGGACATTCAGGGTAAGTATACATTTTAATTTAATTCTAGGTGATAAAATGTACAGTTCTCTGCTCTTCTAAAGCTTTTTGCTTATCTCAAATTATGTATTTATGTATATTCTGTGAGTTTAGTGTTGGTTTCATTTTGATGTTTTATTTGGTTTTGTGTTTCTATTTAATTTTTCATTGCCACTTTTGTATTTTTGACTGGAAAGTTTAGTTAAGATCAGATGTAGTTCATAAATTCTATAGCTAGAAAAATAATCCCACAACTACTTTAAACTCTTCCATATTGAATACTTCTGGCATGTTCTGAGGAATTTTTTTTTTTTTAAGTGCATTTTAGATCTTGTTATATTTTGCCCCTGTGCTATTTTCTATGACTGAATTGATATCAAATCTGACTTGAATTGTGAATTGGAGTGGGCTGTGTGTGTGTGTGTGTGTGTGTGTGTGTGTGTGTGTGTATGTGTGTATACACAACACCTCAGGCCCTACTATGTTCTGGAGTCTTTGTCAATGTGTGATGCCTATTGGTTATTTATATAGTGTTACAACAATTTTTGAAAGGCTTCCAAATCAACCCCTATAGACTGTACCTGAGTTTAGTATGTACTGTAATCTAGGCTTTATTTTCTAGTCCTCTCATCCTGGTCAGTCTGCTGCTCTGAGACCCATTTGGTTTCTTTGCTTTCCTGCCTCTAGCCCCTTTTCTTTCTTTCTCACTGGATCTTACTATTTAGGTATACCAGGCTGGCCTCCAACTCAGAGATCCACCCTCCTCTGTCTCCCTAAAGGCATGTGCCCCATAGCCCACTGACTCCTGATTTGTATTGGTTTTGGGGACGTATGTCCAGAGTCTTTTCCATACATAGAGGATGTGCTGACTAGTCTCAGCACTTTGGGGTATTTACTCTTCTGTTGTGGTGGGTTCCTGAGCCCTTTAGTCACGCTTTAATCTTTAGGTACAGTTGGATCTGCTATGACTCATGTTTTCAGGGTATCACTTTTTTTGCTAAACCCACTTTTTATTTTCATTTTCTTTTAAATTTTTATTTTATGGATATGGATATTTTGCCTGCATGTGTATCTGTACCACATATCAGCCTGTTGTCTGCAGAGACCAGAAAAGATCCTCTAGAACTGGAGTTAGAGATTGTTGTGAGCTACCATGTGAGTGCTGGGAATTGAACCCAGGTCCTCTGGGAAGAGCAGCCAGTGCTCCTAACCACTGAGCCATCTCTCCAGACCCTGTACCTACCTTTTATATTCTTTATATTTGTTGTGCTGTGTGTCATTTCTGCTAAATCTTTCCATGACTATAGAGTTTGGAAGGCATTCTGAGTATAAACGCAAATGTAATTATTCTCTTTGACAATACCAGAACAGGACTTTGAAAAGTTAACTTTCCCAGGTGAAGTATTGATTATGTTATGTTGAAATAACATCTTATTAAAAAATTTGTTTTTTAATTTTTATTTGTTGCTGTGTTTTCTATTGTGTGGGTTCCAGGAATTAAATTTAGGTCATACTAGGCTTGGCTGTCAGGGCCTTTACCCACTGAGCCATCTCACTGATCAGCACTTATATAAATTTTACTTGGCTCTCCAAAAATTTTTTGAAATGATGAATGGGAGCTTAAAAAAAACCTTTTATTTCTTTTAAAATAATTTTTAGTATTTTAGGTGTTTGAGTGTTTTGGTTGCATATGTGTGCACCACATACAAGCCCTGGTGTTCATGGAACTCAAAGGCCATTGGATTTTCTGGAATTGGAGTTTCGAGTGTGTGCCACTCTTTGAATGCTGGGTTCTCCAGAAGAGTATCCAGAGTTCTTAATTTCTGCACAGTCCCTCTAGCTCCCAGTAATTTTTTATTTTGTGAAGTTCTTCAACTTTTTATTACTTGAGTGTTTTAAGTAAACTGAGTCCTTTTTTGTTTACTAAAGACTGGTTCTCACTCAGTATTCCCAGACAGCTGGAATTGGCTGTGTAGACTCCCTTGGCCTCAAACTTGCAGCAGTCCGTCCCCTCTCTTGCCTCTGAGGTTAGGAGAACAGGCATGTAACTGGATGCAGTGCAGTATACTGTTCAAATTCTTTCAGTTTTGTCTTCATTTTCCTCAAGTAGTAGGAACTTTTTAAATGAATATTCTTAGAAATTTCTTTTATGTTAAGTTGACTGAATTTGTAGGACAAATTTAGGGAGTTTTGATAGGTGCAGTGAATGCATCTGGGACTTGTTTGAATATTTGAGAGGCTATAGTGTTATACATAAAATTTACATGGTTCTCCTTCAGTGAGTAATATTGTATCTTTAGGAGCTATGTTCCTGAGGATGAATGAGTAAGGAGAAAAGGACTTAATGCTGAAAGTGTAGTGTAGCTTGATGCAGGAGAGCCTAAAAAGGGTTTTTATTGCTCTATGTCTATTCTAGCAATATTGTTTCATAATTTAGGGCTCAGGATTGCATCCAAGACTTTGTGCATGCTAAAAATATCATGTATTCTATCAGCTATCAGTGGTTATGTCCCTGGCCCTCAGGAATACTGTGGCCCAGAATTGGCATAGAACTATGTATATAGCCCAAGCTGGTCTTAAAACTAAAGCAATTTTTCAGTCTGAATCTCCCAAATGCTGGGGTAACAGGTATGACAGCTGGCTTATATGATAACCTATTGACTCTCAATAAAAGTGTTTGATTAACAGTCCTGCTAGGGTGAGCTGAGGATCAGCAGTTAAAACTAAAACTAGGCTCAGTGGCACTTACTGTCAATCCTAGCTTTCCAGGAAGCACACACAGGAGGATCTCTGTGAGTTCGAGACCCACTTGATCACAAGTCAAGTTCCAGGATACTCAGGTCTGCATATCAAGTTCCAGGGCACCATTTGAAAATAGAGACCCTGTTTGAAAAAGTTGAACAAACAAACAAGATTAAAGCAATAAGTTGTAAGATTTGCTGTGTTTTGTGTGTGGGTGCCTGAGTGAGTAAGTGTACTGTACAGGTCCCCTGGAGGTGTAGTGGGGTGTCCCTTGGAACAGGAGTTAAGAGTGTTATGAGCTGCTTAGTGGGGTGTAGGCTTTGATAGAGTAGTAAGCACTCAGAACTATTGAGCCATCTCTCCAACACATAACAAAAAACAAAAACAAAACAACAACAACAAAAAACCCTTTTGAGTTAAGTAGTACTTAGAAAAGTTATAGTACTTTGTGGGACTTAGAAAGCCACTTACAATGTAGAAATCAGAGGATAGCTTGCTGGAGTTGGTTTCTCCTTTCATTATGTGGGTTTCAGAGACTGAACTCAGATTGCCAGGCTCCTTACCTCTGAATCACATTGCTGGACCCAGGGAAGGTTCTCTTTATTATTTATTTTTAACTTTTATTGATTTTTTGTGGGTTTCACATCATGCATGCATTATGATTTCACTCTCCCTGTTCCCTCAAATATGACTTCTGCCATTGCAACCCCCCAAGTTTTTTTTTTTATTTTTATATAATCTCATTAGATGCATCATTGTATTATAAACTGAGGGATTGGGTCCATAGAGCAGTAGAGCATTGTCCAGTCAGTCATGTGCTAGTTTCAGTGTCTAGCAAGGTGCATGTATAGGGAAGGGGAGAGTCCTCCCTGGCCCATAGTTTTTAATATCCAGCAGCTGAGCTTGGAATGGTATTCTGAACTTTTACAGATTCTTTTGTTATATGTGTTCATGATATCTTGAAGTTATTTGGATTTTTTTCTTCGTATTTTCTGATAAGGTTTTGCTGAGTTGTCCAAGCTGGTGGTGATTTTGTAGGTCCTGGAACTTTAGATGTGAGCCACCAAGCCTAGTTTTAAGATTTTGCAGTGACAGGGGAAGTATTCACATTCCTACCCGGGTAGCTGTGGATGACTTTGAACAGATTTGGGTGATTCTCATGTCTCCACCTCTCAGTGCTGTGAACTGTCATGTCCTGCATATATATATAATTTTTTTCGAGTCAAGCCTTTAACTGCTGAACCATCTCTCTAGCCCAGACTTTTTTTTTTTTCTTACTTAAAGGTGAGATATTATAGAGGAGATAAAATGTACATTAATGAATGTACAAAATCAGTAAGTTCTAGAAGTCACTAACAACAGACAGAATCAAACCCATTGGAGAGGAGGTAATACTTGATTTGGAAGCCTTGTGTTTGTTGGCGGAATAATGGGCAGGTAGAAAATGTACTATTTTCAATCCCCAGCAAGGTGCTTGCATGGGGAGCAGGGGAAATTTCTCCCTGACCTAGATTTTCTGCCCTTCTTTTTAAAAATTGAGATGTGATCTCATATGACTTAGGACTGGTCTTGAACTCACTATGTAGCCAAGGCTGGGCTTTATCTCCTGATCTTCCTCGCTCTACTCCCAGGTGCTGGGATTATAAGTATGTGCCACCATGCTCATAGT
This sequence comes from Sigmodon hispidus, assembly GCA_004025045.1. Taxonomy (NCBI): domain Eukaryota; kingdom Metazoa; phylum Chordata; class Mammalia; order Rodentia; family Cricetidae; genus Sigmodon; species Sigmodon hispidus. The sequence goes on along the minus strand of PVIH01003985.1, from coordinate 116,017 downwards.
ATGGTGGGCTTTTTGTTGTTTCTTTTAATTTTATTATTTTGATGTGAATCGGTGTTTTGCCTGCGTGTATGTCTTATGTGAAGGTAGTGGATCCTGGAGTTACAGACAGTTGTGAACTGCTGTATGTGGGTACTGGGAATTGAACCAGGGTCCTCTGGAAGATCATTCAATGTTCTTTACTGTTGAGCCACTTCTCCAGCCCCCCCCCTTTTTAATTATGTGTATATATTTGTGTGGGAGTATCAGGATGTGAGTGCAGGTGCCCAAGGAGGCCAGAGGTGTTGGATCCCTTGCAGCTGGTGTTACAGGTATTTTGAGCCACCAGATGTGTCCAAAGAACTGAACTTGGCCTTTTGGAAGACTCGGTTGCTTAGTGCTCTCCAGCACCTTTGCTGTGTTTGAAATATATGCCTTTCTAGTTCTATCTTTCAGATCCAAGCACAGTTGTTTGCTTGTAAGGCACTTACCAGTGTACATACATATTTTCCCCTTGAATTTGTGGTTTATATCCTAGCAAGTTCAGTTTAAAAGGTCTTGCTATATTGAAACTATGTGCATTTATTTCTCCTCCAAGTTCAAATCAATAAATAAAAGAATTAGTAGTGGTTGTGTCTTACAGGGGGAAAAACCCAACAAGTGCCAAAGGGTCTGTTACATAAAGAGTATTACTGGCTGATGGACTTCCTAGACAATTAACTTGTAAGAACTATGTGATGAGCTGGGCCGGGTAGTGCAGACCTATAATGCTAGCTTTTCAGGAGAACCAAAAGTTCAAGGCCTGCCAGGACTACAGAGTAGGTTCAAGGTCAGCCTGGGCAATTTAGTGAGACTTTGTCTCAAAATAAGTAAAAAAGTGTCTATGGAGACTAGTGGAAATATATGCATTAGGTTCCAGGTTCAAGATATACACCATAAAAACAACCACAGTTCCTAGTGTGTAAAAGGCCTGTGTCCAGTACCTAGCAGTTACAAAGTTGTGCCTCCCCCTTCAATTATGTATTGACAGATTTATGATGGGAAATTGAAAATGCAAATGGGTCTACTTTTCTAACGTAAAGCCAGCACTCCCCCACCCCTAGGAACTGTTTGTGCTTGGTTTAAAGCAACCATTAGTGCACATCCTGTTTCATTCCATCCTGAGCAGCTTTGTTAGTGAGGTAGGGTACAGTTCTGTGCAAACCATGGATTCATGCTACCTGCAGTGATGATCATAGTTGGAATTAAAATGTAATTGGGTTATGTGTTTTCTTCTTTTCTTTGTTCATTATAAACAGGGTCTCATATAGCTCAGGCTGGCCTTGAACTGTGTGTAACTGAGAATAACTTTGATCTTCTGATCCTTCTGCTTCTGCCTTCCAAGTGCTGGGATTACAAGCACATAGCACAATGCCTGAATTTAGAACATGTATTTTCACTTGATTGTGTTAAGAAAGATGGAGAAGAAAGAAAATGAAAATAATGTGTGTAGGCTTTAGCATGAAATTAGGTTGTGTGACCATGAACATTGATTCTAACATCCTCCAAGCCTGTTTCTTCAACTGTAAAATTGTAGTAAAATGAGTTTTAAGCATTAAATTTATACTTGCTACATGAATACTTAATACATTTTATCTTCCCATGTAATTTTTCTTTGCCCTCCCAACATTGATAAGTCACAGTAATGAAAGAGTTTAATTAAAATGTGTATTTTTCTTTAAGCTATGTCTCTTTTCAGGCTAATGGAACTAGCTCTGCTTCCTTAACTAATTCTTAATCACAAGAGAGAGGGGTTCAGTAGATAATGTAGTAGCCTTAAAAACGCAAACCTGTTGCTGTGTGACAAGCTGTTTGGGGACCTTGCCTTACTCTGCTGGAAGAGCTGGGGGATGGGCTGTTTGGAGAGTGACAGATGTGTCCTCTGCTCCCAGCACCAGGTGCAGCCATTGTTCTGTCTGGTCTCTTCATCCCTCCTGTCTGTTACTCTGCTCTTTGTAGCTCATTGTTTCTGTAGGAAATTAGCATTAAATCCATCTGAAATCCCCATGTCCCTCAACTGCAGGTGACTGTTACTGGCCCCAGCTGCCACCCTTGCGCTTGATTACTTCCATATGGGGTTGTGCAAAGAAGTCGTCGTCATTTATTGATTTCCACCTCGAGCCCCCGCCTCAAACCATAATAACCTGAAATCTATTAGGCCCCCAATAGGCTGTAGCTCAATTGGCAACTACAACTGTGATGAACGTTTTACAAGCAAAACTAATTGTGTCCTTTTTCTCACTTCTTAGCCGCCTCCTTCCTGAGCTGTCATAGTGGAGTAGTAATTTGAACTGGCTGCTTCTGAGTAGTGGAGCTTCAAGAGTTTGGATGGACTTGTGTGGAAAATTATAGCCACTATTTTAAGTGCTTTTAAGTCCTTCAGTCACACCAAAGTGTCCAAGCAAGCCAGATCATGGTCCTTAGCGTAGAGATGGGAAAGGATACAAATTTAATCACCTGCTTTATAAAATTATTTGGAGTATGTTGAGAGAGAGAGAAAGAGAGAGAGAGAGCATCTAGTTTAAAAAAGGTTGATTGAAAACTATATGCAAACAGTATTGGCTAAATTCTTGGATTTTGTATTATTTCATTTCTCTGTTTGTACTCAGGTTCTAGTTTACCTCAAATAGTACAGTAAGATGGTTAATGTCCTAGACTTATTTCTCCATCATTAAATTTGTGTGTTTTATTTTGTGCCTTGTTATGAATTGATTGTAGTGGGTGTGGTGAGATCCCGGATTTTAGAAGGCAGGAGGATCTGAACCAAGAGGCCAACCTCGAAGTAAGTTCAAAGCTAGCTAGCCTGCCTGTCAGAACAAGAACTCAAGAAAAGTTGGTTATAAGGTGAATTAGATTTAAAATTCTAAATCCAATTTTAAGGACAATTTGAAGATGCTTTTGGCTTCCAATGATTATATTGATTTTGGACAAAGTCAGTACCGCACCAATGAAGAGTATCCTAATAGCCTGTGCAGTTTCACAGCCCTTGAAGTCATTCCACTGTCACCATAGAGAGGGCTTGGGTGCCAGAGCTTTGTATGATATGAAGTCAGGGAAAGATGCTGGATCAGGTGTGGACTTCTAAAATGTTAAAGCCCATCTCCAGTGGCACACTTTCTCTAATAAGGCCACACCTCCCAATCTTTTTCAAGTAGTACCACCTCCTGATGACTTGTCATTCAAATATATAAGTCTACTGGAACTAGTCTTACTCTTAACTCCACATCATCAGGGAGGAGGAAGACTGGGATTTGAAACTGAGTCTTCTGCTATAGAGTTGGTGTACATTCATTTGCACTTTGGAACTAGAAATAGTTAGGATAGTTGTAAATACAGTATTGGTGTAGCCATTATTACTTTCAAGCCTGTGTGTGTATTTTGATTTTAAAAACCTGAATAATAAATAAGAGGTCTTTTAAGTGTTAAATACATGCCTGTACACTAACACATGCCTTTAATCTCAGCACAAGGGAGGCAGTGGCAGGCAGGTCAGAGTTTGAGGCTAGCCTCGTCTCCATGAGTTTCAAGACAACCAAGATTACTGTATCCCCTCCCAAGTAAATAGATAAATAAATAAAATAGATAGACATACAAGAAATAAAAAGTATGGGGCTAGGGATGTAGTGCAGTTGATAGTCATGTACACACAAGGTTCAGTTTCCTGTCAGCTTATAAAATGGCATTACAAGAGCGTGTCTGTAATTGTGGACATGGGAGGATCAGTTCAGGATTTACCATGGCTGGCTGCATTATAGGATGGTGCCCTGTCTTTATAAACAACAGTACAGATTAATAGACGGCCATCAGCAGTAACAGCAAAACCATGGTGTGAATCTAAGTGTTCAGTTTCTAGCTGCCTAAAGAAATAAACTGTGCTATCATAAATTACATTGAAGAAATCTAGTTAATAACCAGAAGGAGGACTATTCCAGGGCAGAGGCCTAAACTCTGAGAATAAGTTTGGTTGGTCAAAGAAAAGAGCATGCTCAGCATAATTATAATGTTGTAGTAGAGACATGAGAGTCAAAATGGATATAAAGGGAAGGCAGCTCTTAGAACTTGGTTTCTTCATTTTTTACGTTGTTATTTTTTACATAAGTCCTAACTAAGCCCAGGCTGGTTGGCCTGAAGTATTTTTAGTCAGGACTGGCTCTTAGTTTATGGCAGTCTACCTAACTCTCCTGAAAAGCTTTGTAAACTGGGATGAGGAATATGGATTCTTTTTCTGAGTGCTTGATAACTATGAAAGAATGATCTGTGTGGGAGTATTATGATCTGCTTTATGTATATGCAGCTCACTGCCCCTGTGGGAAAGAATTGTGGGAAAGCCCGACTAGAAGCAAGGCCAAAAGTGAAAAGGGTGAACTTTGACTGAATTCATATTGGGAAAGGTACAAGAAGAGTGGGTTGGTAGATTTGAGCATCCCATAATTGGTAGGTTTACTCTGGCTATTATTCACTCATTCATTTAAATATCTTGTTTGTTTTGTTTTTAAGACAGGGTTTCTCTGTGAAACAGTCCTGGGCATCCTGGAACTCATTCTGTAGACCAGGCTGGCTTTGAACTCGTAGATCCACCTGCTTCTGCCTCCTAAGTACTGAGATTAAAGGCAAGGGCCACCATCACCTGCTGACTTAAATAAATTAGTGTTCACTTTGTGCCAGGTTATTATAAAAATTGGTATACCAGGTAGTAATTCTGAACTAAATTAGTGGATGAAACAAAGCTCTTGCCCTGTGAGAGTTAAATCCTAGTGGATGAGACAGAAAGTAAAGTTTAAATAGTGTATATCTTCTAAAAAAAAAAAAAAAAAAGCCTGTATTTAATGTGGTTTCTGTTTATAAAGTTATAAAAATGAAAGTGCTAAGGAGAAGGGGGCTAGGAAAAGTCAGGCTAAGTTACGGAAGGTGTACCATGTTTTGAAGGATCTTCACTGGATTTTTATCTTTGAGATGGTTGTGCAGATTGAGGACAATAGTATCATATGGATACCTGTGGTACTAGAATTCATCTGTTAGAGCATAGTCACAAGCAAATGGCAGCAGAATTTGGACTAAAGTTTAAAGAAGCAGACATGATCTTGGTTAAGTTGGTGGAGAGAAGGCTGTAAGCATTCATGTGAAATAGGATACTAAATTGGGGTCTATGCATCTCATTGTATAGCCCAGGCTGGCCTCAAACCCAACATCGGCATTTTGTGTACTGAAATTACATGTGGGTAGTAACACACTTTCTTTTTTTTTTAAACTTTATTTATTTATTTGTCTTGGTGTTTGCCTGGAACTGGAACTACAGACAGTTGTTAGCTGCCATGTGGGTGCTGGGAATTGAACCCGGGTCCTCTGGAAGAGCAGACGGTGCTCTTAACCGCTGAGCCATCTCTCCAGCCCCATAACACACTTTCTTAATAGGTGGACTAACAAAAACTGGTTCTTCATAGAAACAACTTACAAGGACTTTCTGCTTTTAATGTTTACCTGTTTTCAAGGAACATAAAATAAAAGACAGATTAAAAAGACTTTTCCTTTACATTAGTGGAACCTTATTTTGTTGTATTTGTGGGGTGCATGCATGTCAGCACCTGCATTTGGAGGTCAGAAGACAGCTCTTGGAATTGGCTCACTCTTTGCAGCACATGGACCCCAGGAATTGAACTGAGCTTGTCAGGTATGGCAGCTGCCCATACCCACTGAGCCATATTACAGGCCCAGAAAGACAACCTTAAAAATTGTCAGAAGCCACTTATAGGGTCACATGCCTTTAATCCTAGAACTGGTCCTAGGTTAAACTCTGGTCCTCTGAAAGAGCAGCCAGTGCTCCTAACTCCTGAACCACCTCTCCAGTCCCTTATAAATTTTAAAGCTTAGTTATGTATCTTATGTATATGGGTATTTGGTCAGCATTTATGAGTACCAGAAAGGGGCATCAGATCCCATGGGACTACAGTTAGAGACAGTTGTAAGCCACCACGTAGATGCTGGGAATTTAACTCTAGACCTGTAGAAGACCAGCCTTAATTCTTAACTGCTGAGCTATCTCAGCAGTTAATTAATTAATCTTTGAGTTTTTTTTTGTTTTGGATTTTTTTGTTTTGTTTTGTAGCCATAGTTGTCCTGGAACTAGCTCTGTAGACCAGGTTAGCCTGTAACTTGAAGAGATCTGCTTGCCTCTGCCTTCAGAGGACTGTGATTAAAGGTACCGTACCAACACCGTTGGTTTTAAGTTCTCACTATATATAGCCTTTGCTGGCCTGGAATTCACAGAAGTCTTCAGCCCCTGCTCCTGAGAGCTGGGATTAAAAACACCACCATGCCTTGCCCATGATTTAAAGTGTGGTGGGCATTTTGGGCTTTCAAAAAGAAGTTAGACAAACTTGGATACTGTACATATTTTATTAGACACTTGGGATGGCAAAATTGTTTCTGGAATATTTTTGGCAACCTCATTTTCATTTTTATCTGTGGGACAAAAAAAGTAAATTTTTCTTTTTCTTTCAGCAGACCATATGGTGTTTGCACAGACTGCTTATGTGATGTAGCTGTGTTATTTTTCTTTTAGGATAAAATATCTTACCTGATGCCAATGTTCTGAAACATTTATTTTCTAGTCATCGGTATGTGCAGCAGTTATTCTAATCATTCTATGTTGTTGTTGTTGTTGCTTCCCCCCACGCCTCCTTAGGGTGTCATGTAGTCTAGGCTACCCTAGAACTTGCTCAACATTAGGATGACCTTGAACTTCTGATCTTTCTTCTGCCTTTTGAGTGCTCGGATTACAGTTAGGTACCACACACATAATTTTGAGTTACTAAGCCTCTAACCCATGGCTTCATGCATTTTAGGCCTAGCACTCTACCAGATAACCTCCCCCACCAAGCTCTTGATTGTTTCTTGTTTTGAGACAGTCTGTGTGTCCCTGACTGACCCAGAGCTCACTATGTGGACCAAGGTAGCCTTGAACTCATAAGAGGGTCTCCCGTCCCCCCAGCTAATGCTGGGATTAAAGGCAAGACATGTTGTATCATTCAACCTGTTTTTTTTTTTTCTTTCTGGGTTTCATACTTAATGTGACAGTTTGTGTAGTACTTAACCCTAATTTTATATGCGGTTTTTAAATTTTTTCAATTGATTTTTATTAGAGATGGGATCTGTAGCCCAGGTGAACCTCAAATTCAAGGCAGCCTTACTACCTCAGCTTCTTGAGTTCTAGATTATAGGTCTAGGGCATCATACATAGCTACATAGTGTTAAAAATTAATTTCAGGACTGAGGAACTAGCTTAGTCAGTCAGGTACCTGTTGAATAAGTACAAGAATAAAGTTCATATTCCTAGTACCCTTAAAAAAATTGGTATGGCAGCACACACTTGTAATTCCAGCAGTTGGGGTTGGGGAGAGATAGGTGCATCTCTAGAGCCCAGTGGCCAATCATTCTAGCTAGATTGATGAACTGCAAGTTCAGCAAGAGACCTTATCTCAAAAAATAAGGAAGATACTGGATGTCATCTTCTGTCTTTTCTTCCACACACCCAAAAGATCATGTATATATACCACACAGAAAAAGAAACTGAAATTTCTCACTTCAGTTTTTTTTTGTTTGTTTTGTTTTTGTTGTGTTTTTACATCATCCTTAGACATCAGAAAGAAGTAAGTTCTGAATAAATAACATCTGAGTAAATTTAGTCATTCATATGTTTCCCATTGTATTTTGTCATCTGCTTGGGGAGTTCTGCCTCAAAGAAACAGTATAGAAACTTTTCTCTATTGTATTTGGTTAGCTAGAATTAGAAAAGAGGCTTAAGGTTAGTACTTGAGCTCAGTACTTGAGCTTAGTACTAACTACTTGAGCTGTAGTTACTGAAATAAAAAAGGCTCAAAGAACTCAGAGAACCAGGCAGAGAAACATGACCTGTGGAAAATTTAACTTAAGGCAATACAGGGGTTAAGAGATACTAGAAGTGTAGGCGTGGAGAGATTTAATTTATGGTGCAGTTGAAACCTCCAGAATTAATGAAAGAGGTGCTGTTTAGATCAGACCTTAAACATTTCTGAAGTTGGAAACAAGTTAGTCAAGGCATAGAGAGCACAGCTATTTTTTTTTTATATCCTTATTTTTCGTACGTTGCTGTTTTGCCTGCATGTATGTCTGGGAGAGGGTGTCAGATCTTGGAGTTACAGACAATTGTTAACTGCCATGTGGATGCTGAGAATTGAACCTGAGTCCTCTGGAAGAGCAGTCAGCGTTCTTAACCTCTGAGCCATTCTCTCCAGCCCACACAGCTTTTTTTTTATATAGCAAAGTTTTTGTTTTTTAATTTTGTGTGTAGGGGTGTTTTGCCTGCTTTAATGTCTGTGCAGAATGTGCCTGCTTGGTGCTCACTGAGGCCAGAAGAAGGTGTTGGACTTCCTGGAACTGACGTTACAGGCAATTGAGTCACCATGTGGGTGCTGGGAACCAAACTTGGATCTTCTGCAGGAACAGCAAGTGTTCTTCATCAGTAAGCCATCTCTCAAGCTCCCAAAGATCTGCTTTTACAATAATAGTAGGTATTGGTACTTACATGTTTACTTTGATGGCATAGGTGGCTGTTTGCTTTGCCAAAGTGCATATCTACCTTCCATTTATACTGTTTGGATTCAGTCCCTGCTATATTATAGCCTCATATTTACATTATGCTTTTAATTTGGGAAAGCTTTTTATCCCTATAAAAGGCCCCTCAGGGGCAGGAAGTAAAAGCTAGGTGTAATATTTTTATAGAGGAGAAAATTGAGGCATTATCATCCTGTTTATTTTAGTTCTTAGAGAAGGTCTTTTTCCATAGTTTGACTGCAAAGAGTGCTCTCCAATAGGAAGAACCTCCTTCAGTTATTTGGCTTGCCCCAAGTACTGCCTGAGGCAGCCTTATCAGGAGTGCTAGGAGAACCAGAAGTTCAGGCAACATGGTTGCTGATCATGGAGTTAACAGCCTGACATCTGCAAGCTGCAGCTGTACTCTTTTGCAGTCTATATTTCTGCTTGCATTTGTGAAGAATCACAGAATTTGGAAGACCATAAGTTAACCATTCCAAACTTGGAAATTTGCTCTGTGTGTGGGCGTATTCTGTACTTTGGAGAGCTGTCCATGAAATCTCATAGTCGGTGCTGTTCCCTCGGTTCATTTATTGCCATCTTTAGTTCATCATTTTTATGCCAGTTTTAGTTTAATGCCAAAATAAGATTGAGCTATCATGATAGATGAATTGAGTAGGTGCTAATTGTGCCACTGAAGTGTCTGTCAAAGACAATTTTCTGTATCTGATTTTGTTTATTCTTTAGCCTGTTTTGATAAATTTGGTAATACCTGGTTGCATTTCAGGGTATTCCTGAGTAGAGTTGCTTGTTGACCTTCCCACCTTCCCACTTAAAGACAGGCTCTCACTAACCCGTCCTGGGTCCTGGCCTCCTCTTCATGGTAACAATCTTCTGTCTCATTCTTCCAAGTGCCATGTTTAAAGGTGTGAACAGTCGTTCCTGGGCTCTGTGGTTTGTTTATGCTTTAGAGACAAGATTGTGCCTTGTGTACCTCTGGTTGCTTGGTAGCCAAGCAGCTATGTAGACATACTGAGCTCTAGACAGGCCTTCTATTTCTTTCTGATTGTTGGGATTATAGGCATGTGTCACTACATTGGGTTTCTGCAGCCCTCGAGATTGAACCTAGGATTTTGTGCATACTAAGCAAGTACTCTACTGAGCCATATTCCAGGTATAGTTTTGTTGTTACTTTAAGGCACATTTGTTGGTAATTGTAAACCCAGCCCATTAATTTGTTAAGGTTGAGAAGCTTTTTTTGAATCCTTGATGAGGACATAACTGGGCTCTTTTACCATAGCTTCTACTTCTATCCTTTTAGTTTCCTGGGGTCTGCATCAGCTACATACTGCATTTATTGTCATGATTGTCCTTTTGGGCTGTTATCAGTGTCCTTTCTCTCAAATTCTTAGTCAAACTGTACAAACTTCATTGAGTCTTACATTTTCTCTTTGTTGTTTTATTTTTGAGACAGGTTTCTCACTATATAGTCCTAGATGTTCTGGAACTCAAATCTATAGATCAGGCTGACTGAGAACTCAGAGATCCTCCTGTATCAGCTTCCCAAATGCTAGGATTAAAGGAGTATACCTCTTAATTTGTATTTCTTTTGTTATAGTTCTAGGCTCTAAATACAGCAAAGCTAATACCCTTAACTATATTTCTTGAATATAACTTAAAATTTCTGTGCTTTAGTTTTTGGTTAAACGGTAACGAGTTGGATATAGTGCCATACACCTGTTATTCCAGCGCAGAGGAATACTGCGCTGGGAGTAGAGCAGTATACGTAGGGGTTCAAGGTCAGGCTCAGGTATATAGGCTAACATTAGGTAACATAAGAGCCAATGAATAAAGAAAAAAAGCAAAGAAAACCATTTATTTGTTGATTGGTTGGTTGGATTTTTTTTTTTTTTTTTTTTTTTTTTTTTTTTTTTTTTTTTTTTTTTTTTTTTTTTTTTTTTTTTTTTTTTTTTTTTTTTTTTTTTTTTTTTTTTTTTTTTTTTTTTTTTTTTTTTTTTTTTTTTTTTTTTTTTTTTTTTTTTTTTTTTTTTTTTTTTGAGACAGGATTTTTATGTTTAGCCCTGGCTATCCTGGAATGAATTCTGTAGACCACAGTGGCCTTGGAATTTAGTGATTTACCTGCTTCTGCTTCCTGAGTGTTGGGATTAAAAAGGCATGTACAACCACAAAATATTTTATAGGGCAGTTTCTGTGTGATTGAGCCATTTTTCATTAAGTAATGAGTCAGTTTTTTAAAATAGCCCTTCCTCGGATAGTCACAACTAAGTCAGATCTGTGGAGAAAGACACTAAGAACCTGAAGTTTAAGGTGGAAAAGAAATAAACTGTTTCCATGTATTTGTTGAAGGAACCATTGCTGACAGTGAGAGTTCCTTAAAGGACTCCTATCTCCATTGCTACTCCCCGCCCCCAGCATGTTCAGTCATCTTTTTTCAAGATTTCAGACTTGCTGTAGTGTGCAGCCTTCCACAGGCTGCTGGAACAACTCCCTGCTTGTAATGCCTAGAGCTGTCACCCAAGGAGGCCAAACACATGGCACTTCACTGCATTTCCACATGTCCTTCCCTCTGTTTGGGTGACTTAGAGCTAAAAGAAGGCTGTTTGCTCTTGAATAGGATGGGGAAAAATTGTTCCTTTGGCATAAGGCCCACCCTGGCATCATTCCCACATGTGCTGTTGATTAGAAGTGAATGCTGGTCAGCCAGGATGTCAGAGTGCTGATCTGATTATCTGGGCCAGCATTCCAGATGAACTAGGACAGGAAAGCCGAGGGGGACTTAGCTAGCTCTGCAGAGGATCTGAAGGAAGACCCGCTCATGGAGTGCTACAGATAGCCAGGGACTTTCCATGTGCTAATCAAAATGTGTATATATAAAACTGCCCCTAGAAAGCAAGTGGAGGGGGATGATGTGTGGTGGAAACCTTTTGTAGTGCTTTTTTAGAAATATGTCATTAAAATGCACAGACAACTTATGTCCAAATACAAATACTAGGTTTTTTGTTTTTTGGTATTATAAGACAGGTTTTTGTTTTTGTTTTAAAATTTATTTTATGTGTGTGTTTTGCCTGCATGTATGTTAGTGCACCATGTGTTTAGTGCCAGTGTATGCCAGAAAAGGGCATTGAGTGCCCTGCATCTGTAGTTATAGACTGTTGTGAGCTGCCATGTGGATGCTGAGAACCCAACCCAGGTGAGTGCTTGTTCACTTGTTTGTTTCTCTTTGGTTTTCGTATTTCCAGACAGGCTTTTTCTGTGTAGCCCTGGCTGTCCTAGAGCTTTAGGCCAGGCTAGCCTCAAACTCTCGTCTGCCTGCCTCTGCCCCCCCAAGTGCTCAAAATAAAGGCTTGCACCATCATTGCCTAGCTGGTTTTTTTTTTTTAATTTTATTTTTATTTTATGTGCATTGGTGTTTTGACTGTATATGTGTTGGTATGAGGATCTCAGATCTTGGAGTTACTACAGACAGTTGTGAGCTGCCATGTGGGTGCTGGGAATTGAACCCAGGTTGTCTGGAAGAGCGGCCAGTGCTCTTAACCACTGAACCATCTTTCCAGCCCCTGGTTTGTTTTCTTAATGGTATCTTTTGAAAGTAGAAAACTTTATTTTTAAAACTAGACAGGCATGAAAGCGTATACTTACAGTCCCAGTGGAGGCAAGAGGATTGAGTTTAGGGCCAACTATATTCAGACCTGTTTTAATTCTCCCTACACCCCACAAGAAGGAGGAGGAGGAGGAAGAAGAGGAAGAAAAACTAAGTTTCCTGCTTGGAGAGATGGCTCAGTGGTTTAGGAGTACTGGCTGCTCTTCCAGAGGTCCTGAGTTAATTCCCAGCAACCACATGGTGGCTCACAGCCATCTGTAATGAGATCTGGTGCCCTCTTCTGGCCTGCAGGAATACATGCAGACAGAATACTGTATACATAATAAATAAAGAAATCTTTTTTTTTAAAAAAAAAAAAACTTTAAGTTTCATAGTTTGGTTTGGCCATTTAAAATTTTTGGTAGTTTGTTTAAAATTAAAATTATTATTTTGAGAGGGATTCTCTGTGTAGCCCTGGCTGTCCTGGAACTCAGGTTGTAGACAAGGCTGGCCTCCAACTCACAGAGATACATTTGCCTCTATCTCTGAGTACTGGGATTAAAGGTATTTGTCACCACCATCCAGCTAAAATTATTATTTTTAAAGATATATTTATATATATGAGTGTTTTGCCTGCCTGCATGTATGTATGCACACCAGTTCCATGTCTGGTGCCCACAGAAGTCAGAAGAAGAGGGTATTGGATCTCCTGGAATGAAGTTACTAATAATGAAGTTTTATACCACCACTTGGATGCTGGGAATTAACACTAGTCCCCTGCAAGAAGTGCTCTAAATCACTGAGCCTTCTATTCAGCCTCTAAAAATTATATGGATAGTAGTATTATTTGTTTTTTATGTGTGAGTGTGGACATGAGAATAACATTCTGGGAATCATACAAGCTTAATAAGCTTGCACAGTAAGTTCTTCTACCTGTGATGCCATCTAAGTGGTCCTGGTGTGGATGTTATATGATCTGAATATTTCACTTATTATGAGTTCATGAAAATAATTTCTTGGTTTGCATGTATGTGTGTTGTTGTTGTTTGTTTGTTTTAAGGCCACACGAGGGTTTATTTAAGAGAGTTCCCTGGTGGGTACAGAAACAGAGAAGCAGGACAGGAGGAGCTGTTATTTGTTTTGTTTTTTTTTTGTTTTATTTATTTATTTATTTATTTATTTTTTAAACTTTATTTATTTGCCTTGGTGTTTGCCTGGAACTGGAACTACAGACAGTTGTTAGCTGCCATGTGGGTGCTGGGAATCGAACCCCGGTCCTCTGGAAGAGCAATCAGTGCTCTTAACCGCTGAGCCATCTCTCCAGCCCCCTGTTATTTGTTTTTTTTGTTTTTTTAAAAAAAAACTTTATTTATTTATTTATTTGCCTTGGTGTTTGCCTGGAACTGGAACTACAGACAGTTGTTAGCTGCCATGTGGATGCTGGGAAACGAACCCGGGTCTTCTGGAAGAGCAGACGGTGCTCTTAACCACTGAGCCATCTCTCCAGCCCCCTGTTATTTGTTTTTAAGGACACACTCTTACTCTGTAGCTCCAGATGGGCTTTGAACTTGGGACTCTGTTGTAAAAGGTTCTGGCCCAGACTTTCTGGTCTAGCTCAGAGGTTCAGATCTACAGTCCTACAGAATCACACAGATGCTTGTATTATTTTTATGCTGATTGACCTAGGGCCCAGGCATATAACTAGTTAGCTCCTTCATCCGAACTCAACCTATCTTATTCTACTGTGCAGCTCAGTACCTTTACTCATAATAGCTTTCTTCTGTATCTCCTGGCAGCTCTGGCAACTCTGGCATCTATATCTGCTCTGAGATGTTCCTGAGTTTTTTTAGCCTGGTAGTCCTGCCCATACTTTCTGTTTGCCTTTGGCCAATCAGCTTTTTATTAAACCCATAGGCAGGACAAATATTACAGGCAAGAGCCACCATACTGAACTTTCCTGTTAAATTTTTAAAAAGCTTTTGTGGTTCTGGGTCTTAGCCAGTGATTCATCATCAGTCATTTTGTGTGTGTTTATAGAGTATTCTTCACATTAATATAAATATCTTGATCTATATCATCCCCTTCCTAAAATATGGAGATGTTCTTGAATTTTAATTTTTTTTTATTTTTACAAAACTGGGGTTGTATAGAGAAAAAATTGCAACACATTAAATTTTCCTTTGTTTAAAGTCGGGTGGATAAGAAATCAGTTACTATAGTTAAATTTTTTTACTCTTTACTCTTTGGGGGCCTGTTACCCAGCTCTCAAATAAATACAGAGACTTATTCTTACTTATGAATGCCTAGCCTTAGCTCGACTTATTTCTAGCCAGCTTTTCTTAATTTAAATTATCCTGTCTACCTTTTGCCTTTGTGCTTTTACCTCTCTCTGTTCTATATACCTCCCTTCCTTCTTTATCCCTGGCTGGTTGAGTGGCTGGGTGACCAGCCCCTGGCACCCTCCTCCTCCTCCTCTCACTCCTTTCTGCTATTTATTTTCTTTTTTTAAAAAAAGATTTATTTTTTATTATGTATACAGTGTACAGAAGAGGGCACCAGATGTCGTTGTAGATGGTTGTGAGCCACCATGTGGGTGCTGGGAATCGAACCCGGGTCCTCTGGAAGAGCAGCCAGTGCTCTTAACCTCTGAGCCATCTCTCCAGCCCCCTCTATTTATTTTCTCTGCCTGGTAGTTCTGCCCACCCCACTCCCGCCCAGCTACTGGCCATTGGGTTCTTTATCAGACCAATCAGGTGTTTTAGACAGGCAAAGAAACAGCTTCATAGAGTTAAACAGATGGAATTTAAATGAATGCAACACATCTTTGTGTCATTAGACAAATGTTCCTCAGCATAAACAAATGTAACACCTCTCTCCTTCTCTTCCTCCTCTTTCTCTCTCCCCCTCCCTTCCTTCCTCCTCCCTCCATTTTTTGAGACAGGGTTTCTCTGTGTGGCTTTGGAGCCTGTCCTGGAACTCTCTGTAGACCAGGCTGGCCTCGAACTCAAAAAGATTTTCTTATCTCTGCCTCTCAAAGTGCTGGGACTAAAGGCATGGACCACCACCATCTGGAGGAATGTAGCACATCTTAAAATAATATTATTCCACAACAAGTTACAGTGGCACAGCCCTGTGACTAAGTTCTCCAGTGTCCAAGGCAGAACTGTGATGAGCTGGAGGCCAGCCTGGGCTACATGAAACCCTGTCTCAAAATGGTCAAAATCAAATAAAAAGGTTTTAGGATTATCTAGTAAGTCCTAGATTCACTTAAAAGAAGAAAGAAAGAAAGGAAGGAAAGCAGAATAGAAGCAGACAGTGCTGCATGCTTTTAACCCCATCGGGGGTTGGGGGGAGTAGAGGGAGAGGAAGAGGGGAAAGAAGAGAGAAGCAAAGCACACTGCTGGGCTTATGGACTTGGGATAAGTTTTTTTTTTTTTTTTTTTTTTTTTTTTTTTTTTTTATGTGGGATAAGTTTTCATCACGTACTTGCTGATGGCAGTACTCAAAATTTGGTAGGGCTCTGTTTAAATAGAATTGATCTAGATGTTTTTGGTTGTTGGTGTTATTGTTATTTGATAAAAATGTTTACTGAAGCCGTGGGTGTAGCATGGATATGGGAATGAATGCATATGTGTACATATTCATGGCTTTCTTCATTGGTGACCTATTTTTCATTCTTTTAACTTAATTTTAATTTTGAAATAGGGTTTCATGTGGTCTTGGATGTCCCAGAACTCAGTTTTTTGTAGTTCAGGTTGGTCTTGAACTCAAGAAATCTGGCTATTCTGCCTCCTATGAACTAGGATTAACCATGTGCATCATTGTAGGCAGAAGTTTCTCAATCCCACCTGGCAGGTCCCACAGACATTTAGTCCCAAATAATCACACAAAAGCTTATATTAATTTTAGACTGTCTGGCCTATGGTTCAGGCTTATTACTTGCTCCGACTTTTAAACTAACTCATCATTCTTATATTGTTTAGCCACATGGCCTGGCACCTCATCTCAGAGCAACATTCTCATCTTCTTTCCTCTGTGTCTCCTGACATTCATCCTCTGATCTTCTGCTTCCCAGAATTCTTCTTGACTGGTCATCCCACCTCTACCTCCTGTTTAGCTACTTGATTAAACTATTCTGTACAATGTCAGATATTTCAGATATTTATATTGTACAAAAGCATAATCCCACAGCACACCACTGTAGTTGGAAGTTTCTGGCCCAGCCTAGCTCTGAGGTCTGGACTCACAGTCCCAAATAATCATGAAGTCTTATATTAATTATATGCTGCATTACTTGTTAACTCTTACTCTTAAAACTAACACACAAATAGCCAAGTGGCTTAGTACCTTTTCTCAGAGCAGCATTTTTTCTTCTTTCCTCTTCATCTGCCTCTTCTCTGCTCTGTTCTTCCTCTTCCCAGAGTTTTCTTAGTCTGGTAGCTCCCGCCCCCATACTTCCTTTTTGCCTTCTGGCCAATCAGCATTTTATTAAACCAGTAGGATGGATAAATATTCAATGTACAAGAATATAATCTCACAGCACACTACTATCCACAGCCTTCTGTATATTCTGAGGATTGCCCACTTAATTTTTTTTTTTCCTGGGTAGTGGTGGCATTTGCCTCTACTTCAGCACCTGGGAGGGAGGCAGAGACAAATGGATCTCTGAGAGTTTGAAGCTAGCTTGATCTGCAGAGTGAGTTCCAGAACATCCAGGGCTACACAGAGAAACTGTCTAAAACCAAAAAAACAAAAAATAAATTTCTTTTCAGGTCCAGGCATAGTTGTGTAAAACTCTCCAGCACTCAAGAAAACAGAGATAGTTAGACCTTTGTAAATTTGAGGCCAACCATGATGATAAAGTGAGGACTGAAATATTTTGTGCCCAGGTGGTAGACAGTGATCCTAGGCACTTAGAAAGTTGAGGCAGAAGGATTGCAATTCCTAGCTCAGCATAGGCAATCTAACGAGACCTAGTCTCAGATAAATTAAAATGGGCTGAGGACCAGGCAATGGTGGCACAGCAGGAGCTGTTAACACAGAGAAGCCCTGCCCCCCCAACGACAACAAACAAATAAATAAATAATAGACTGATGACGTTGTTAGCTTTATGGTAATATTTGCATAACAGGAGGAAGGTCTTGTTTTTAATGCTTAGCATCACAAAATTAATTCAAACTAATTCTTTCTTTCTATTGATGTTTTATACTTGTGATTGGAATTGTAAAACATGTTGGATAAATTATGTTGTTTTCTTTTATTTTGCTTTAATATCAAGGAACTAGAGGTGTTAACCTATGTTTTAAAACTCACATTTGGTAGTGGTACAAACAGCTGTCACACTGCATAATTGTCACATCATTATGGGAGTTACTGTTGCTCACTAATCTGTAGGTATAAATCTGGATTTTAACTATATAGTTAAAATGGAGAAAAATTAGTTCTTGAAAGGGTTTATGCTGGGTAGGCCATCTGCTCTTTATTCCCAAATTCAAATCAAAGTTAGCCATAGCTTTTGCAAGTCTGTTAAGATGTATATAAGAAGGTGATCTGAGTGAAGTCTTAAAAGGTAACTTTGATTGAGTATGTAGGCACTACGTGGAAGTGTAAAATAGTTAGACATTCTCTTCATTTAATGGAAAGAAATCTTAGTTTTCAAGGTTTGTTGTAACCTAAAACAGTATTAGGATGATGAAACACACATCTGTGACTAGACTTGGGGAATTTGAAGCCAGCCTCAGCTATAGAGTCAGACCCCGTTGTAAAAATAAACAAACAGGCCAGAAAACGATGCTTTGATTGCACTTAGATTCAGCTGTGGCGAGTCTGCCCTTTTTGTTGTTGTACTTACTCCTGGTCTGCTTCAGTATAACTCATGGCAGAAGGACTAGAGGTTAAGACAGGATTTTATTGTGTGGCCTGGATTGGCTTTGAACTCTGGGCTGCTGTTCTGTGTCAGCTTCCTGACTGTTGGTGTCATAGGCATGAGCCATGGTGCCATTCATCACTCCAGCCATTTAGATCATGAGGTCCTGGAGCTGGGATTGTATCTGTGTGTTATCCTTAGTACTTACTACAGTGCTTACATCATACTAGCCTGTCAGTGACCCTTGTGCTAGGAGTGACAGTACTATATGAGAAAATCTTCTCATAACATACTGTATTCAAATCATGGCTCATAAGTTACTTTGACTTCATAAATAAAATTAAAATTTAGTTGAAAATGGCCAGGTGTGATAGCTCATGTCTCTCAGTACTCAGGAAGCAGAAGTAGGTGGATCTCTTGAGTTTGAGGCTCAGTCTACATACCAAGTTTCAGGCCAGGTCATAGATATGCAGTGAAACCCCTATCTCCTAATAAATTAATATTTTTTTTAATTTTAAAAATTTATTTAGTATGTATACAGTGTTCTGCCTGCATGTATGCCTGCATGCCAGAAGAGGGCACCAAATCTCATTACAGATGGTTGTAAGCACCATGTGGTTGCTGGGAATTGAACTCAGGACCCTGGGAGCAGCAGCCAGTGCTCTTAACTTCTGAGCCATTTCTTCAGCCCTGAATAAATATTAAAAATTTAAATTTGTTAAAGAGCTTGAATCTAAAAAGTCATGCATACAACAAAAAGAACCTAGTATAGATTGGGACACAGGCTGCTGTCCTGAGAAAAACCAGCTGTACCCTGTAGGTAGAATAACTTTATACTAATGACTAAATGAAAACAACTAATTTCTCAGACTATAGTTATGTTCTGCAATAAAGATAGCTAGATAGAAACAGAACCTAATGAAAATAATGGTATATTATATTGATAGAATGCACATTCTGGACATATTTCTCCAGGTAAATGGTAGCGATTAATATGTTTAACACAGAAAATGCTTTGATGGAATGAAGACTATGGAGAAATTATAAGACAGTTTGTTGTTTTGTTGTTGCTGTTGCTTTTGGTTTTTAGAGACAGGGTTTCTCTGTGTAGCCCTGGCTGACCTGGAACTCAACTCTGTAGATCAGGCTGGTGTCACACCCACAGCGGTCCACCTTCCTCTGCCTCCCAAGTGCTGGGATTAAAAGTGTGTAGGACCACACCTGACTAAGTTTTTTTCTTTATAGCAAATCATATTTAGTAAATATTTTTAAATAATTAATTTTCAAATATAATAATTACATTGTATTGTGCGCTTCGTCAATTGTTAATATTCTTTGTAATTATAATTTTCAATGCCTTCACATTTAGCATTGGCATGCTGTTCTACCATTTAATAACCATTCCTCAGAGAAATAAATTGCATTTTCCCTTGAGCTGTTTTCTTTTTGAAGGACAAATTCCCATACAGTGAGGTCACACAATTGGAGAGAATGAATATTTTGTTGGCAAAGAAATGTATATATATTTTTTATTTTTGTGTGCATTGTGGTGGTTTTTTTTTTGTTGTTGTTGTTGTTTTTGGGTTTTTTTTGCCCTAGGTGTCTCGTCCTCCAAGACAGGTATGAGCTGTCATGTGGGTGCACACTGGTCCTCTGGAAGAGCAGCCAATACCCTTAACTCCTGAGCCATCTCTCCAGCTCCTGTTCTGTTTTTAAATCCACTAATTTAGTGTTGGCACTTTGAAATACATTTAATTTTGCTTTTTCTTCTAACTTTATCAGTAATTAGATATCGGCACTAATGGAACACATGAGAGTATAGATAGTATATAAAAAGCCTTAATAGCCAAAACTGGAAATGGGTGACTGTTTTCTTCCAAAAGTCACCATTCCATTTTATTGTGTTTTGGCAGAGCTGTGGGGACTGGCATAGGAAATGTGAGGGAATTGGTTTTAAAACTTTGGCTTTGGGGCTGGCGAGATGGCTCAGCGGTTAAGAGTACTGACTGTTCTTCTGGAGGACTGGGGTTCGACTCCCAGCACCCACATGGCAGCTAACAACTGTCTGTAATTCCAGTTACCAGTACCCAGCAAACACCAAGGCAAATAAATAAAAATAGATAAATAGATAAATTAAAAAAAAGAAAAACCTTTGGCTTTTATAAATAGAAAGTTTATTTTAGGAAAAAAAGATTAGCTATAGAAAAAAAGTATAATTACTGTTTATTGTTTGACTGGTGCATTATAGGCTTAATTTTTTGTTTTTTTTTTTTGTTTTTTTTTTTTTTTGAGACAGTTTTCTCTGTATATTCTTGGCTGTCCTAGAAATTGTTCTGTAGATTAGGTTGGCCTTGAACTCAGAACCTGCCTCTGGCTCCTGAGTGCTACTTAAAATATATTTTTTAAAATTTTTGTTTTGTTTTTCTTTTTCATTGTGTGTGTTTGTAGGTCAAAGGACAGTATGCAGGAGTCAGTAGTTCAGAAGTCAGTTTGTTTTCTTGTTTCCAAATAAATAATAAGGCCATTTGAGTCCCTAATGTGATTTTGAAAATCTGTTTCTCGGGGCTGGAGAGGTGGCTCAGAGATTAAGAGTAATGACTGTTCTTCCAGAGGTCCTGAGTTCAATTCCCAGCATCCACATAGTGGCTCACAATAACATCTGGTACCCTCTTTTGTATACTGTATACATAATAAATAATTTTTTTTTAAAAAAAAAGATTCTGTTTCTCCTTCCCACTTGCCCATCCTCTGCCACAAAATGTCTCCATAATGTTTAGTAATTCTAGACCAAACTTCGAGAACTGTTTAAAAAACCATGGATAGTACACTTTAATCCCAGCATTCTGGAGCCTGAGGAAGGAAGATTTCTTCCAGCTCCAGGTCAGCCTGGGCTACATAGTAAGTTGAAGACTATCCTGGGCTACATAGTGAAACCTATCTCCTCTTAATAGCCAAGGTAAAGAGTCGATGTTTTATTGTAAGAACAGGAAGAGGCCATGAAGAAGAATTTTAAATTTATTTCTGAGAGGACCCAATTTAGGGTTTAAAATCATGTAGATTAGAAGGGGTCAGATGAGGCAGAAAGAGTAGGTAGGGACTCGTGGTCATTCATGGTGGCTGTGGTGTCACCAGGGGAGGAAGAATATGGGATACTTTGTAAAATATTTTGAAGTTGGACTGTCAGCATTTACTTTTAGGTTATATGTTCATTCCAGAGACACCTTAGCACAGGTGTGTCAGTGACTGGAGCTAGAGAGACCTGAGTTTCCATCTTAGGAGAGCCATTAATTAGTGGTATGAAAAGTTGATAATGCTCTGTTTCAGATAGACACACAAATAAGCAAATGAAGTGAGAGGATTGTATATGACTGAGAGAACTCGAGCTTACTTATTTCATGACAGTCTTCTCTGCACTCTGACTGGTAATAAATGTTCAGCCAGGATGTCAGTATTGCTACATAATGTTACAAGCTTGAAGTTAAAGTTAGACTGTGGCAGAGGTAGCCTTCCTGACAAGGCAGGGTATTTGTCATTTTTCTTCATGTGAAAAATATTACCTTGGTGGAGACTTGAAACAGATGGTGTACAGTTGGAATAGATTCTGTTATTTCAAATAAACATTTGCTGGCACTGGGGTACAGCAATCCATATTTCACTTCTCCCTATTTACATTATCAGGTCAGCTGTGTTGCTGTTGCTTTTACTTGCATTAAGGTTATCGACAGGCTTTGATGTTGGCTGGATGATTACACCATGTCTTTAAATATTAAAATGATTAGCACTGGAAGAAACCCTTTAGTTACCTACTTTCCACACTTAGTGACATAATGACTGCTAACGCTCTCTTACCTGAGTGCTAGCTAACAGTACCTGTGTGTGGATGACTTGCTCAAGGGAATGGCTTGTCTCTGGTTCTGTTGTAGCTAATCAGCATTAGATTCAGGCTTCAGGCACATCTTCTAGATTCAAGATGAGTGTTTGCTTAGAGTGGCCTCAAGCCTGGAGTTGTCACTCCTCCTGGTAGGGTTATAGGATGGTTGGTCCACTGTGTCCAGGCAACTGTCCCTTTCAAACTCAGTTACTTACAGTATTATTCTGTTTTGGTTAAGATATACTTTTACATTGAGGAAGAAAAGAAAATTTATGGTTTTGATCCAGATTATTAGCCCAAACACCCACTGTAGTTGAGGACCTTGAACTTCTAATTCTTTGCCTCCTCCTCCTAAGTGTATGTTAGATGAGGTTTCTTTCTTTATTTCTTTCTTTCTTTTTTTTTTTTTTAAAAAAAAAACTATTTACTTTTATTTTATGTGAATTGGTGTTTTGCCTGTTTGTATAACTGTGTAAGGGCATCAGATCTTGGAATTACAGACAGTTGTTAGCTGCCATGTGGATGCTGGGAATCTAATTCAGGTCCTCCGGAAGAACAGTCAGTGCTCTTAGCTGCTGAGCCATCTCCAGCCCTTCCTGTGCTCTTTCTAACGTCTTGGCACATTTTGGGTACAGTTTGAGACAGAGTCTCATTGTAGACTATGATACCTTTGACCCTCTTAACTTAGCATGTTTCTCCTGTTTACCTAACAAGTGATGGGGGTTTAGGCCTTCATGACCACACCTGAAAAAATGTTTAATAAGAGTGCTTGCTGCTGAAGCATCAGGACTTGTTGGGATCTCAGTATCAGTAGGAAAAGCTGGGTATGGCCACACTCACCTATGAGTGTTGGGAATTGAACTCAGGACCTCTAGAAGAGCAACAGCTGAATGAGTAACAAGTGTGGAGGAATAGATACAGAAGAGTAACTGTGGTTGATGGCTACTAGCCTTGTTCCAGGTTCAGTGAGACATCCTGTCTCAAAGGAATAAAATTAAGGATTTTGGATGCCTCCTTGGCTTTCCCATGTGAACACCCATGCACACACATACACACGAATGAGATAAATTTTAAAATAGATCTGGAAAGATTGGTCAGCAGGTAAAAGCTGTTGTGTCTTAAAGCCTGGTAGCCTGAGTTCAGTTCCTTGAACCCCCCTGGTAGAAAGAGAAAATGGATTCCCTAAGGTGTCCCCTGACTTCCACAGACAAAATGAGGGAGGGGCGCCTGTGTACTTTCAGACAGTCTCACTACATAGTCCTGGCTTGCCTGGAACTCAGAGTGATCTGCTCGTCTTTAAAATAAGACTTTTTAAAAAAGATTTGTTTGTGGATATGGGTATTTTATCTGCATGTACATCTGCATACCAGAAGAGGGCATTGGATCTCATTATGGGTTGTTGTAACCCGCAAGACAGTTCTGGGGATTGAACTCAGGAATTTCCGGGCTTAGCTCCACCTCCACTTTTCTAGAAAAACCTAAGGCCAGAAAGAGTATCTCCTTTGCCTGGAGGCAGCTGTGAGGATTCCACAGAAATTTTAAAAAGGTATTTTTACTAATGTGACTGATCTTTATAATAATGTAAACAGCTAGCGTACTAGTGGTGCTTTCTGTAGTTTAGTTTACCTTTCCAGTGCATATAGGCCAACACATGATACAGTTGACTTGGTTTCCATGTGTCATTTCCCCCCATCCCTGGCTGCTATTTTTCATGTTCTTCTTTAGCATCTTTGTTGTCTTAAATTTAGAATCCTGGACCTCAGTCCTTTGGCCTATTCTTTACTCACTTAATCTAAAATACCTGCTCTCCAGCTTTAAGAATTTAATGTATACCTACCATCAGCTGACAGCCTTTAATCCAAAGCTTAGACTTTCTATCCTAGACCAGTCTGGCTACACTGTAAGTGGAAATTAATGTATCTGAGAAAACCCTGTAAAGGCACCGGGAAGCTCTGAGTGGCTGTAATCCACAGAGGAGGTACCAGAAGACACCCCCACCCCACCACCTCAAGCTTCCAGCCTCCAGAGTTGTGAGAAAAAGTTTCTGTTGCTTTTAGAGGCTCCAGACTATGTGGCACTTGGTTATATAAACAAGCTAATCTAACAGAGAGCAATCCCATAAAACCAGTCCAGGAAAGTGACAGTTTACCTTCTTCTTCTTTTTTTTTTTCTTTCTTTGTTTTTTAATTTTTATTTATTTGTTTGTTTGTTTGTTTACTTATTTATTTTGAGGCAATTTCTCTGAGTAACAGCCCTGGCTGTCCTGGAACCAGCTCTGTAGACCAGGCTGGCCTTAAACTCAGGAATCCCCCTGTCTCTTCCTCCCAAGTGCTGGGATTAAAGTTGTGTACCACCTCACCTGGCCTTTATTTACTTTTCTAAGAAAACAACTTATTTTATTTTTCTATGTATGAGTATTAGCTGACATGTCTGTGTGAGCATTTTGAGTGTACCTGGTGCCTGAGGAAGCTAAAAGAGGCTACCAAATCCCATGGAACTGGAGTTAGAGAGGGTTGTGAGCCACCATGTGGGTGCTGGGAATTGAATCTGGGACCTCATAGAGAACAGCAAGCCCTCTTACCTGCTAAGCCATCTCCCAGGCTCCACATCTCTTTTCTCCCTTCCCCTTTTCCTGTCTTACTCATTCTTTCCTTATAAATTGGTTGTCTTAAAGGGGCTTACTTTAGATCAGTGGTTCTCAGCCTTCCTAATGCTGACACCCTTTAGTACAGTTCCTCATGTTCTGGTGACCCCTAACCAACAGTTATTACTACTTCATAACTGTAATTTTGCTAGTGTAATGAATGTTAATGTAAATATCTGATATGCGCGATATCTGATATGCCACCTCTGCGCCTATGCTCGCTTAGGGCTGGGGGAGGGGACCGAGTTGCCGGCACCAAAGTTAGTTTTTAGCACGCGGCGTGTGAATGGAATCTCAGCACTGGGAATACCACACTAGAGTTTATTAGCAGAACAGCAGGCAGAGGTGCGGGATGTAAGGGAGCAGAGAAAGAAAGGGGGGAGCTTGTGTGAGCACTTTTTTTGAGAGTGGGTGGGCCCATGTTTGCATAGCCACACCCAGGGGCATAGTTACAACTCTGTTACGGGTGAATGCTGCAGGCCTTGGGAATACTTACAACCCACTTATCAGTGGGTCATGACTCAGAGGTTGAGAACTACTGGTTTAGATTGAAGACATGGCTGGAGGTAGTGTATGAATTTCCAGAATTAGGAGCTGAAAATGACAGCAAAAAAGTGTAAAGCCAACTTTTCCATGGGACAGTTATGGACAGAGTGCAGAACTTGAAAAATTATGAAATCTGTGCATTTGTGAACATAGTATTTTTGTTGTTGTTGTTGTTGTTGTTGTTGTTTCATCTCTGATTTTGTGACTGATTTATCTAAAGGAACGGGTTAGTAGCTTGAAGATAATCTATGTAAATAGTTAAAGCTTTCTTATGGAAAAGGGTACTTAGTATGTAATACTTAACAGCTATTTTCATTGAGCATAAAGTAAAATCAGGAAAAAACAATAAGAAAAATAGAAGAAGCTGTGTATAATGGTACACACCTTGTTATACCAACACTCAGGCTAGGCTTGTTTAATAAAAACTAAACCTAAGGCTGTAACTCAGCAGTAGGCTCAGAAGTGTGTTCCAGGCCAGCCTGGGACTCATAATATGCTCCAACAAACACCTGAAGGAACAAACAAATCAGTTGGTCTGGACACGTGGCTCAGAAGGTTAAGAGTGCATATTGCTCTTGTTGATGATCACAGTTGAGTTCTCAGCAACCATCAGCCAGCTCACAACTGCCTATAGTCCCAGAGCCTTTGATATCTATGGCCTCCTGGGCAGAGGAGCACATACCTATACACACATAAATGTAAAAGTAAAAAATAAAAACAAATTTTAAAAAATAAACTATTTGTTTTATATCCTCAGTTTCTTCGGGTTTATGCTAGTAACATTCAGTTTTAAGCTGAAGTGTTTTTATTTTCAAACTTCTGAATTTACCTACTGGGAACCTATATTGGTTTAGAGTCAGCATAAAAACTTAATGTCTTGGGGGTGGAGTGGTGCAAGCCTTTAATCTCAGTGCTCAAGAGGCAGAGGCAGAGGCAGGCAGATCTCTGTGGGTTCGAGACCAGCCTGGTCTACAGAGTGAGTGAGTCCCAGAACAACCAGGGCTACACCGAGAAACCCTGTTCAAAACCAAAACCTTAATGTCTCATGCTGAATACATAATTTCTCTCCTTACATATACTCTCCCTCTAGTGTTTCCTCAGTCAGTAATTCTACCTTGTTGTGCATTTCCCCTACCATCTTATCAATGATCAAATCTTCTGAATTCTAATTTTAAATATCTTTTAAATCCGCCTCCATTTCATTCCTATTGTTATTGCTTTATTGTTGTTATTGTGTAACACATGAAAACTCACACATCTTGCATCACAGTCTCATCATTTCTCTATCAGAAACAGTGATCTCCCCTTTTTTTATTTTTTTGTCCTCCCTCCCCTCCCTCCCTCCTTTTTTCCTTCCTTCCTTACTTTCCGAGAGGATCTCCCCATGTATTTTGTCTGCTTTTGCTTGTATATATGTGTGTGCATTGCGTGCCTAATGTCCACAGAGTTAGAAGAGGTTGTTAAATCCCCTTGGAAGTGCAGTTTTGATCATTGTGAACCATCACATGGGTGCTAGACCCAAACCCTTGTTTTTCACAAAAGCAACAAGTGTTGTACTTTCAACTGCAGAGCCAGCTGTTCAGCCCCTATTTATTTTTACTGTATGTATATAGGTTTTGCTTGCATGTCTGTTTGTGTACCACATGGGTGCATTGGATCCCCTGGAAGTGGAGTTAGAATTGTCAGTCACCATATGAGTGCTGAGAATTCAAATGTCAGTCCTCTGGAAGAGCAGCTGTGTTCTTAACTTCTGAGCCATCTCTCCAGCCCCTGTCTTTGATTCTTATACTTTGCTTCTTGGTGGTTTATTGCTAACTCATTTACTTGTGTTGAAATACAAGGCCTAGGAAGGTGAAATTATTTGCTAAATTTTATGTAGGTCATGAGTAACAGAAGGAGGCATCAAACCAGCCCTTTTACCTTCCATATCTTTATTACTATTTGAAACTAGGAATAATAGTAATGGTGCTGGTTTGTGGGCAGTGGAGTAAACAATAAGTAAGTAATATGGCCTATGAACTTGTTCTTGAGGCTGGATTTTATCCACTCGCTAAGTTTGCAGGAGGTGAAGCTTGCAGTTTAGTGTTCTGGAATTGGGCTGACCCGACTTTGTTACCCTGGCCAAGTGCTGAATGTTAAAACGTATCTGTTTGACTGCTAAGCCCTCCTATCCTTTGGCACCCTCGCTGTAAAGACAGGTGGTCTGAGAAAGACGCCCTCCAGGTTGGTGCACACTGTGCACAACACAACAGTGTGAGACAACTGTCAGCTCCTTCCTTCTCCGCCACCCCTCCAGAACGCTGGGCCCCAGATGGAAGAGCTGGAAACATGTCAACTATTCTCTGAAGGGCATTGAGAAAACACTGGCAGGAAGAAAAAGGCAAGCGCAACAGCTCATTAGTCCACTAATCAGATAGGACAACCATCAGTTTCACAAAGAAGGCATCCTGACCAGGGACAGCAAGAGTGGGAAATTTTAGCCTCATGCTTCTCAGAATACCATAGAATATTGTTAGGCAGTTTATAACATGGGTGTTTGGCTTCCTGGCTAATTTTTATTCATATATCCCTTTCCAAAATATAGTCACTGCAAACTGGAACATAAAACAGTATTTGGTGACATCTTTCCCATCAGAAAGTGGTGAATGTGTGAAGATGTGCCTTGTGGTTTGCATGAACATTCTGGAATATGCTATCTTCATAACTGTGACCCTATAAGAAAGCTTTGATGTTATCTTCACATTTAAACCTTCTCTGTGTTCTTTGTACTTGAAATTGAAATCAGTTGCTACTATAGTATTTAAGTTTATATACAGAGAGAGAGAGAGAGAGAGAGAGAGAGAGAGAGAGAGAGACTCGTCCTGCTGTGCCAGGTTTTAATTACTTATAATTTTTAGATTTTTTTTTTTTAATGTGTATGTGTGTTTTGCCTCCCATGTGTGGGAGGCCAGAAGAGCTCTCAGATTGCCTGGGAGCGGTGGTGTTAGATATGGTTGTGAGTAACAGAACTAAACCTCTGTACCCTCTGAGCCATCTCTCTAGCCCCGCCCCTTACATTTTTTTCTTCATGTGTGTTGGTATTTTGTTTGCATTTATGTCTGTATGAGGGTGTCAGATTCTCTGGAATTGGAGGTACAGACAGTTGTGAGCTGCCATGTGTGTGCTGTGAATTGAACCCAGGTCCTCTGCAAGAGCAGCCAGCGCTCTTAACTGCTAAGCCGTCTCTCCAGCCTCCTTCTCCCCATCTTAAAGGTCCTTTCCAAGGCCTGCAAGATGGCTCAGCTAGAAGATGTTCACTGCCAAGCCTGACAGTCTGAATTTGATCCCCTGGATCTACATAGTGGGAGAGAACTGACTTTGGCAGGTTGTCTTCTGACCGCCACACATATATCATGGCATGTGTGTTCATGACCATATGTCCACATATGTGCACATGCACACACACCAACAAATGAATAAATACATAATTAGATTTTTAAAAGATTCTTTTCCCAAATAAGGTGGCATTTGGAGAGTTAGATATTAGGGCATGAACATATCTCCAGGAAGTCAGTGTTTTACCCTTTTTTTTATAAGCATAACTTCTGAGTCCTCAAGGGAAATAGTTTATTTCCAGTTGTTGTTGTTACTAATTATTTATAGAGAGCGTTGACCTCCCTTTCTTTTATTCTTTGCAGTTGGTTGTGAGAAAAGGGTGCCAGCAATGCCTGGATCGCCTGTGGAAGTGAAGATACAGTCAAGATCCTCACCTCCCATCATGCCACCCCTCCCACCAATCAATCCTGGAGGACCGAGGCCAGTGTCCTTTACTCCTACAGCATGTGAGACCTCTTAATTAAGTTGAATTTGTGATTCAGAGTCACAATTTAGGTCTGAGTAACTGGCTCACATTAAACCTTCAATATACATCATTCAGCATGACTAAAATATAAATAAGGGTGGGGGATAGTAATGCATCCCTATAATCTCAGTCTGTAATGGCTGCACTCAGGATCAAGAGCTGCAGACCACCCTATGGCGTGGCACATGCCTTTAATTCTGGCACGTGGGAGACAGAAACAAGCGCTTTCAGTGAGTTCCAGGCCAGATGAGCTACTTAGTAAGACCCTGTCTCCAAAAAAGGAGGTGAGGGAGGAGGCTGTTTTAATGTTACCTTCAAAAATATGTGAAGACTGGCATGATTTTTATTTATTTGTGACAGTCTTACTATGTAGCTGGATATATTATAATTTGAAAAATGTGAGAATGTGGTCATACAATTTCTTTTAAAAGGCTGTGAAGAGCTTGTCCTTATTGTCAGGGTGGCAATAAGCACAGTAAAGTTCTGGTTTTTGTGGGATGCTTCTAAGAGGGCAGCTCTGGTCAAGAGGGATCTTTCTGTGGAAACAAAGAATTGAAAGATGATTGCAGCTAATTTTTCAGATTGGTGAGGTTAAGTGTGGAGCTCCTCTGCCTAGGACTTTTGGTAGTGGCTTTGAATGGGAGATGGAATTAATCTTCCCTTTTCCTTAGCCCATTGTTCTGTTCTGATGAATTCTACACCATTTTCCTGAAAACCCACCACTTGTTAGGGCATGATGAACAGAGCAAAAAAATATACAGCAGATAGCTCAGCGGGTGAAGATGCCTGTTAGCAAGAATGACAGCCTGAGTCTGACCCCAGGACCCATGTTGTAGGGAGAGAGAACCGACACATCCAAGGTGTCCTTTAACCTCCACATTTACTGTGTCATGTGTACACACTTTGTTCACATGCACTGGACATAAATGTACTGATGGTTTACAAAAATGTAGTAGTGTATATGTATGTGGTGTGGTAATACTCATCAGGCAGCCTCACCTGGTGTGACATATGCTTCTGTTGCTCAAGGGAAAACAGCAGTACTCTAGTTCAAGGCCTGTGTCAAAAAGCAGAAAGAGACCAAGAGGAAGACCAGTGTACTGACTGAGTGCAAATACACGAAGAAAGGAAGTGAAGTAGTGTTTGTGTGCCTGCAGTTCTAGAGCTCACTCTGTAGACCAGCTGGGCCTCAGACCCATACATCCACCTGCCTCTGCCTCCCAATGCTGGAGTCACAGGCATACACCACTACACCCTGCTCAGATTCATTAAATCTACTAACCCTAGCACTATCCTATACCAAAGAAAAGCTCTTACTTCAAGTGATAGCCTAGTTATATAGGATGCAGAAGAGGTTGCTGGTTCAGATCTGAGTACTGGTCTGTTCCGGAAGAAGGAGCAGAGATGGAGAAGCAACTGGGACTGTTTTAGAAGGGAGTGTGCCGGGGTTTAGGGGGCTCTCACTCTTAGGAATGGTAGCTTCATTAAAGGATTGACTTTTAAAACATAGCTGAAGTCTTGACCTAATTTTTTTTCTGTACCTTGTTGCTTGCTTGCTTGATTTTTGTTCTGATGTGTGGTCTCATGTAGCCCAGGCTGATCTAGAACTCTTGGTGTTTCTGCCTCCACCTTCCAAGTGCATGTTGGAATAAACCCCCAAGCTCCGCTTTTGTTTTGTTTTTCCCTAAGATAGGGTCTCACTCTGTAGTCAGGCTGGCTTCCAAGCTAGAATTCTCATGACTGTCTCCTGAGTGCTGGTGTCATCACTGGTGGGAGCCCGCTACACCTGCAGTGCTTTTTAGATAACAATACCTCAGGAAATAGGAATACTGATTGTCTTTATCATAATTTGGTCAAAATAAAGAATGGGAGACCCTTTAAGGAGTTTAAATAGTGCCTTTCCTCTTTCTTTTCTTTTCTTTTTTTTGAGGGGAGGAGTGTGGGGTCTTGATAGGTTGTTTCCAACCCCTTGGGCCCAAGTGATTCTTCTGCCTCCACATCTTGAGTAGCTAGGGGCACTCTAATTTTAGACGGTGTTTTTCTGAATGACCAAGTATTTTGCATTATTTATCAGTCTGTGTCAAGACAAGGGGAAAACTATTCTAAAGATTTTTTTTTTTAAGATTTTATTTATTTATTGTGTATACAGTGGTCTGCCTGCACATATGCCTGCAGGCCAAAATAGGACACCAGATGTCATCATAGATAGTTATGAGCCACCATGTGGTCACTGGGAATTGAACTCAGGACCTCTGGAAGAACAGCTAGTGCTCTTAACCTCTGAGCCATCTCTCCAGCCTGGGAAAACTACTCTAAAGGACATTAGTATTTTGAATGGTCAAAGCTACACATTTTGATGCAGAATTAGATCATAAAGACAGAACCTGAAAATATCTTTGACATTAGCTTAATTCTGTTTTCTGATGGTATTTTTCACATGCTAACTTGTGACTGATTGCTTGGCTTCTTTGAGATTCTTGGAAGGAGATTTGTAAATTGAACAGAAAACTGGTTGTGGTGGATCATACTTACAATAATGGAGGCCAATATAGGCGTGTCACAGCAAGTTCAAGGCTACTATGGGGGGGCAGGGCACTCTGAGGCAGATGACTTGAGTGAAGAGCACTTTTGGTCTTGCAGAGAACTGGGGTTTGTTTGCCAGCACCCACATGGCAGTTAACCCAGTTCTAAAAGATTCGACCCCCTCTTCTGACCTCCACGGGCACCAGGCACATATGTGATACACAGACATACATACAGGCAAGACATTTATGCACATAAATAGATCTTAAGGGGCAAAAAAATGAGTTTCTAGTTGGTCTCCAACACACCTTAAACATTGTGGTATCTGTAGTTAGATGTTCCTTCTGTGCCTATGATTTTTTGGGGAGAGAGCACCAAAGGGGCTCACAATAACCAGATGTCCTTGAACTAAATTACCACCCCCACCTAAGTGCTGGGATTACATATGGGCATTACTATAGCTTTTTCCTGATCATAGCACTTTATAGTGATTATATGTGTTGTGTCTGCTTGTTTGTTTGCTTTGTAAATAATGTTTTTACTTATTCTTTAAGAATTTCCTATAATATATTTGATATTCATTTTCCTCCCCGAGTGCTCTCAGATTTCCCCCACCTATTCAACTTTATCCCATCCCCTTTCTCCTGTTCCCACCCTGGCCTCCACTTCCCTTTCCCTCTGTCAGTCTAGCTTGTGTTGACTGGCTGCCATGAACTGGGGTTTGGATTACTACACTGAGGAAAACTGACTACTTTTCCCAGCAAGAATCAAATGTCAGCCAGGCAGTGGAGGCACATGCCTTTAATCTCAGCAGAGACAGGCAGGTCTCTGTAAGTTCAAGGCCAGCCTGGTCCACAGAGTAGTTCTAGGACATCTAGGACTGTTACAGAGAAAAACCAAACACAACAAACAACAATGAAGAATCAAATGCCAATAGCTACTCCTGTAGCTGGGGAGGACTTTTTGCCCATCTCTTTCCTCTTCTGTGCTGAAATTTTGTCTGGCTTGAACTTGTGCATGCATTCACAATCAATCTCTATAAAGTAATATGTGCATCTGCCTTATTGTATATGAAAAACAGTTTCCTTGAAGACATTTACCATCTGTGGATCTTAGATTCTTTCTCTTAGATCCCTAAACCGTGAGGGGAGGAGTATAATAATAGACATCCTGTTTAGGGTTGAATATCCTGAAGTCTCTTTTTTTCTGCATTTGACCAGTTGTGAGTTTCTATGTTAGCAGCCATCTTGCTGCATAAAGAAGCTTTTCTGATGAGAGTTGAGTGATGCATATAGAAATAAACCATTAGGGGGCTGGAGAGATGGCTCAGCAGTTAAGAGCACCGTCTGCTCTTCCAGAGGACCCAGGTTCGATTCCCAGCACCTACATGGCAGCTAACAACTGTCTGTAGTTCCAGTTCCAGGCAAACACCAAGGCAAATAAATAAATAAATAAAGTGGTTTTTTTTTTTTTTAAAAAAAGGAAATAAACCATTAGAAGTAATTTTATTGCTATGTCCATTTAACAAATAACAATAGTACATTAATGCAAATCACCAGCTGTGGTGATATGTTACATATTTAATAAAACCTGGAATATCAAGAGATCAACCCACAGTCAAAAACAGGCAGAGGGTAGATCCGGGATTTCTGGATCTCTGTGAGTACAAGGCCAAACAGCTGGGCTTCAAACGGCAGACACCTTTAATCCCAACACAGGGAAAGCTGGAAGAGATGACCTAAACCTTTAATCCCATAACTCCAGAGACAGAGATCTTTCTTGTTTCTGTGAGGTCAAGGCTGACTACCAAATAGAGTAGCTCATGCCTTTAATCCTAACCTGGATGAGATACAGCTGGGCAAAGAGGGAATTTAAGGCAGGCTTGGGAAAACAGCAGCAATTAGAAGCAACACGAAGCGAGGCTGAGAAAGCTGGACGATAGCTGGGTGAGATTTGACTGTACTGTTTCTTCTCTCTGATATTTCAGCCTTTCCCCAATATCTGCCTCTGAGTTCTTTCAGTACCATCGGAATTCATGCTACAACTGGCAACTGATAAAAGGATATATTTACTTAGGGGGTTCAGGGAGGAAAATGACTGTTACAAGAGATTAAACAGTTGTGCAGTTTTTGGAAAGCATGGCTGAAGCTCAGCAGGTCAGGCCTTCCATCCAAGAGCACAAGAGAAAACAGGAAGTCAGCTGGTCTGCACCCAATCTCTAACTGGCCCTCTGCCACACCCCGACACTCGGGCCTCAAGGCCCAAAGGCCACACACCTCTAGGTTAGGATGATAATCCCTGCTCTCCACTGCTGTAGTAGGTTTTCTCATAGGTCTCATGACCTATCTATCTAGCCATAGCTTATTGGCCTCATTGACATTATCAGATATAGATTCTGTCTTGTGGAGCAGGCCTAAAGTCTTTTCAAAAAGTGGTTAGTTACTCTTACAATATTTATGCCAGTGAGCATATCTTGCCAGGCAGGTCTTTGTTGTAGCTCACAGAATTCATACCTGGGTTCAAGATTGATGACTTATTTTTTTTCCTCCAGTAGTGTGCATTAGCTCCTTTTTAGCACTCTGAGCACTAGCTAGTAGGGGTAGTACAGGCTAGATTTCTCCATGTTTGATGACTCTCATTGGTGTCTCCAGCAGTAGGGTCTTGCAGACAAATTCTGGATGTAACATAGCATTGGCAAAAACTTTTAATGTTGAGGTTGGGATGGTCTCTGAGATTCCATTGTCTAACAGCTCAAAAAGAAGTTATCCAGGAGTTTCCTTTGGTAGTGTCAGCTGTGTAGTTGGGGTCTTGTTCCCCCTTAATACAGTATCTCTATTTGGAATATATACATACATACGTACGTACGTACGTACATACATATACATACACATAGATACATATGTATATGAAGCTTCTACAATAGTAAGTTTCCATATGACCTTTTCTAAAGGCCTTTAATTTTAGCTATTCTTCCCATGTTCTTTCTCTACTCTGCCTTCCCATCTCCTGCTCCATCTGTTTATTTGTTTGTTTGCTTGCTTGCTTTAAATGGAATGTCAGTTACTAAGACCAGCCTCCTATTCCTGGGCATATACAGTTTTTCCATTGCGGTCCTCTCTGAGTAGGCATAACTACAACACAAGGACACATCACCATACTTATATATATATATTTTTTAAACTTTATTTATTTATTTATTTGCCTTGGTGTTTGCCTGGAACTGGAACTACAGACAGTTGTTAGCTGCCATGTGGGTGCTGGGAATCAAACCCGGGTCCTCTGGAGGAGCAGACGGTGCTCTTAACCACTGAGCCATCTCTCCAGCCCCACCATACTTATATTTTAACATTTGTACAATCAATATTCTGTTGCCATTTTTTCCTGAATCTGTTTTGGTACACAGCAGTCTCATTGAGGGTAGAAACAAGGTTTTGTTTTTGTTTTGTTTTTAAATACTTAAATGCTTTACAGAATTCAGATGAATAGCTAAAGAGACCATAAGGGGGGCTGGAGAGATGGCTCAGCAGTTAAGAGCACCGTCTGCTCTTCCAGAGGACCCGGGTTCGATTCCCAGCACCCACATGGCAGCTAACAACTGTCTGTAGTTCCAGTTCCAGGCAAACATCAAGGCAAATAAATAATAAATAAATAAAGTTTTAAAAAAAAAAAAAAAAAAGAGAGACCATAAGGGTGAAGAAGTCAGCAAAGGCTCTAATGTTTTATATTTCAACTGAGTCTTCTTATTCTGACTTTTCTTTTAGTAAGCAATGGTATCAACCATTCCCCACCTACCCTGAATGGTGCCCCCTCACCACCACAGAGATTCAGCAATGGTCCTGCCTCTTCCACATCATCTGCACTAACAAATCAGCAGTTGCCAGCTACTTGTGGTGCTCGACAGCTCAGCAAGTTGAAGCGCTTTCTCACTACTCTGCAACAGTTTGGCAATGACATCTCACCAGAGATTGGTGAGAAGGTTCGGACTCTTGTTCTAGCCTTGGTGGTAAGTATGGCCTCATATGCACCAGCTGCCTAAGAAGTTGTACTGTTCCTGCTCTTTCCCAAACCATGTAGATAGTAAGAACTACATTAGTTGTTTTACAGTTTTTTAAAAACTGTTGAATTATAGGTTTCATAGCAGTATTTGTTTGCCAAAGAATTAATAATGTGTCTTATTATTTAAAGTGCGGATTTAATTCTGGTAAGCAGCTTTGGATTTGTCTTAAATGGCTTTCAGCAGGTCTGCTGAAGTCCAACCAAGTTAATAGAAGGTTGTTTGTATGTCAGCATATTCAGCAGCTGGTACATTATTTGCAAACTAATTTTAATTTTCAAAACAATATTTTGTAAAATTAGAAGGTTAATGGTCTAAATAAATAGTTCCTATGCAGTTATGTTGTGCAGCTCTGTGTGCATAGTTTCTTTAGTTTTTCTTTCTATACTGATCATAGTGAATCTGTTTATAAAGGATTAACTTTCTATGTTGCCATCTGGGTGAGACTGAATATTCTCCATTTATAAGGGAAGTGCTGCCAGTTCTCAGTGCTTCCAAATGAAATACTGTAAGATTCACTCCTGATAAAAACATTCTGTTTTCTTTTCCATATATTAACTTGTATTTATGATGAAAAGCTGAATTATTGTATTAGTC
Source organism: Sigmodon hispidus (assembly GCA_004025045.1). Taxonomy (NCBI): domain Eukaryota; kingdom Metazoa; phylum Chordata; class Mammalia; order Rodentia; family Cricetidae; genus Sigmodon; species Sigmodon hispidus. The sequence goes on along the minus strand of PVIH01003985.1, from coordinate 79,891 downwards.
CTTAAAGTTGCATTTCCTCTAATAAAATTTAGAAAAAACCTTGGAGTTTTCTAGTATAGTGGAGGGCAGGACGTGAGCACAGTTGGTAGAGTACTTGTCTAGTGTCCACAGCCTTGGGTACAATCCAAGTACTCTGGCTATATACTGGGAAAGATCACAAGTTACACAGTGTCAGTCCAGCAAGACACTGTACGAGGCCCTGTCTCCAACCAAAAAGAGAGTCTCCTGTAGGGCAACTGGTCTTGAACTCTATGCAGTCTAAGACCTTGAACCCTTGATCTCCTGCCTCTGACTTTTTAGTGTGAGGATTTCTGGCATGAGCTACCATTATTTTGTTATACTATGTTATACCACAACTTATACATTTTGGTTTTTGAGAAACATCTGAATTGTTTGCATTTGGGGTAGTGTTTCAGGGGTCCCTAATATTGTCCTGTGTTTGTAGATTGGTTACTTTTTCTAGACTTGACATGTGTTCACAGGCAACATTCATTCCAGTGATGTGATAAAAATAGATAAGCTGATTGTAAAGGAGATAGATCTATATGGGCAGAATCTGGAGGGATCCATGTGATGGCATCCTTAATGCTCTCCTCATTTCATGATTACACAGAACATACCCTCCCCAAAGCAAGGAAAATGTATACAGATTTTCTGCCCAAAGAATCCTGTAAAGACTCTGGCTGGATCTTGTTGACTAGCCCCTCTTATGGAATTCGGTGTTTTAGCATAACCAGAAACAGTAACAATGAGCCATTTTTATCACTTGAAGAAAATGTAGGGGTTTTGTGGGTTTCTTTTTTCTGTGCATTTATTTATTTAGAGAAAACCCATTTATTAGTCCACATTAGTATGAGTGTTTTGCTTGTATGTGTGTATGCACACCATATGTGTTGGAGTGTCAAAGGATGCCAGAGTGTGTGTTGGGTTCTCCTGGGACTGGAATTATAAGACGTTATAAGCTGCCATGTAGGTGCCGGAAATTGAATTCAGGTCCTCTGGAAAAGTAGCCAGTACTCATAACATTGAACCATTTCTTCAGCTCCAAGATTTATTTGTTTTTATTTTATATGTGTGAGTGTTTCACTTGCATGTATGTTTGTGTACCATAAATGTGTAGTGTTCAAAGAACCACAAGAGTGTATTGTCTTCATCCAGAACTTTTCTTTCTTGCTTGCTCTGGTGCTGTCTATGGAGCTTAGTGGTTGGGAGAGTTTGTATTACCACGAGTGCAGCACACTGCCATTGTTGTGCGGTCGTTGTCGTCACCACCGTTGTTCATCTTTAGAACGATTTTCATCTATTTGATTTTTCTAAATTATGTTTCATGTAGCCCTAGTGAAATTCACCATGTAGTTGAAGGTGGCTTTTAACTACCTATTTGTTCTGTCTCTATCTTTCTAGTGCTGGGATTATAATCATGTACTACCATGTTCAGTTTATGCAGTACTGGGGATCATGTTCAGGCCTATATGTATGCCAGGCAATCACTGCGCCAACATAGCTACTACATCTCAAACTTTTTGATGATTCAACAGTGATGTAATGGATATGATTTTGTTCTATTTTTTATTTTTTGAGCTAAGGTTTCTCTGTCTAATAGTCCTGGCTGTTCTGAAACTAATTTGTAGATCAGGCTGGCCTAGAATTCACAGAGAACCATCTGCCTCTGCTTCCCAGGTTGTAGGATTAAAAGAACCTCACCAGGCTAAAAATGTTTTTCTAGAAAAAGATTAAGGCGTGTGTATTCTATTATTCATGTATACAACATTTTGTTTATCCATATGTCCTGTATGAGGAACACTAGGTTGTTGCTTCTATCTTTTCAGTTAGGTAAAGTTTTATATCATTGTACAAGTTTTGCCATCCACTTTCTCAGATTAGCTAATAGTTCACTCTTTCACAAAGGCTTGGCTTTTCTTTTTCCTTTGCCTTCTATATATTTTTGTTCTGTTTTAATTTTTATTTATTTAGTGTGTGTTTGTGTGTAGGGGGATGGGTGTGTTCCAGGGTTCTGTCGCCCTCTTCTGGCCTCCACAGGTACCAAACACATGCTACATGTACATACATGCAGTTAAAACTCATACATTAAACAAAAGTAAATTTTTGTGAGTTTCATGAGATGTTAACATTGAAGACTAGAGAAATGGCCCATGGATGTACCTTTCTAAGTTTTGGGTTTTTTTTAACTTAAAAAAGTTACAGTTTGATGTGAATGACTGCTTTGCCTCCTTGTAGGTCTGTGTACCACATGTATGTCTGGTATCTTCAGAGGCCAGAAGACAGCATTAAATCCCCTTAAGACTGGAGTTAGAGCTGGTTGTGAGCCACCATGGGAGTGCCGAGAATCGAACCAGTGTGCTTAACTGCTTAGCCATCTCTCTATTTCCTCAAATTTGTTTTTGCAGCTTTGTTAGACTATAATTTATCTCAAAAAATTGTAAAGCTATTTCATAGATTCTTTTTTTTTTTTTTAAAGATTTATTTATTTATTTTGTATACAGTATACAGAAGAGGGTACCAGATGTCATCATAGATGGTTGTGAGCCACCATGTGGTTGCCGGGAATTGAACTCAGGACCTCTGGAAGAACAATCAGTGGCCTTAACCTCTGAGCCATCTCTCCAGCCCCTATTTCATAGATTCTTATGTCTATAATTCTAGCAGCTCTGGGCCAGCTTCAGTGCCATAGAGAGAGAGAGAGAGATCCTGTTCCCACCAAACAGAGTGCGGGAGACTGTCTCTGTCTCTACACTTTAGCTTCTTAGGTCATTGTAGATGTTTCCTTGAGACTAACTCTCCTAGCATCTTATCTTTGAATTTTCTGTCTTCCAAAAATAGCCATTTCTGAGTCTTTAAAATAACATTACATATACAGCCAGATGTAGTAGTGCATGCCTTTAATCCTTGCACTCTGGAGGCACTGAGGGGGCCAGCGAAGGCTACATAGCAAGGCTCTGTCTTAAAAGTCAAAACAAATAAATAATTAAAAAATGACATTTATCTAATGTGTGTGTGTGTGTACGGAAGTCAGGACAATTGCAGAATATGGAACTCTGACTTAGCATTAATCACCTTTATCTACTGAGTCATCTCACTATTACAAATACAGAAAATCTTGTAGTCTGCTTTCTTGCTGAACTTTGCATTCCTTAGAAAAACACAACTAAACAAAAATTAAGTAGTTATGCTCTTTGTGGTGTAACAGTTGACTGAAGGCAGTCTGGTATGACAGACAGCTCATTCCTCTGAGATTGGTCTGCCCTATTTTGTCCAAACATGAGGCCTTGAGTCTGTTGTTCCTCTAGCATGAGTCATTTACTCTTTTGCTACAAATCTGTATATTACTTTGTCCATCATAGGGAAATTTTAGACCATTCCTTTGGTCTTTCCATACATTTAATCTACTTCTTTTTGCTGCTGTGCCCAGTTTTGTATGTTGAACATTATTTGTCTTTTCAGAACTCAACAGTGACAATTGAAGAATTCCATTGCAAGCTCCAAGAGGCTACAAATTTTCCTCTTCGTCCATTTGTGATTCCATTTCTCAAGGTAATTCTAAGAGGCATTGGTTATAACTGATTATCAGCATTTCTTAAAGATCTGCTGATTCCTGCTCTGTGATCTCAGAATAGCTAAATATAGTTTATTTGGGGCTGGTAGGTGAATAGAATGTAAGTTAGCCTCCTACATGATGAGAATTGCAGTGCTTTGAATGATTTCTGTTTGCAAACACTATTGTTAGCATACTGGAGCAAGAAAAGGAATAAAGAGAGAAGAAAGGGGACTAAAATATGTGTAAGTTCATGAAAGTGGAGGAAATACCACTAAATCTTTTGGGTGCTGTCTGAAGATGAAAAGTTTGTGTTAACTGAGAGGAGCCCCTTTACAAAGAGAGGCTTGTTCAGGCAGTGATTGTGTTTTCCCAAACCCCAGATAACAATCTAATTAATGTCCTCTAGAATTTTTGTTTCCTTGAACACTTCTTTTGGACACACACTTCTAAATTACCATGTTTCCTTTCTTGAAAGTGTTCTCATTTTGAGGTAAGTTTATGCTCACAGATGAGCTGTAAAAGGATACAGTCTTAAACCAGTTTTTTAAGCAATATCATTTCTCATTCTTCTGAAATTTACTTATTTTTTATATTTATTTTTATTTTTTGTGGATTAGTGTTTTGCCTGCATGTATAACTGTGTAAGGGTGTCAGATCTTGGAATTACAGACAGTTGTTAGCTGCCATGTGGATGCTGGGAATCCAACTCAGGTCCTCTGGAAGAGCACTCTTAGCTGCTGCGCCATCTCTCCAGCCCCTCTTCTTCTGAAAAACAAAAAACTGTAGATGTGACATATGTAATTTCCACATCAATAATTTTCTTTCTTTCTTTTTTTTTTTTTTTTTTGATACTAGGGATCCAGCTTTGGGTTTTAAACATGCCAAACACATGCTTTCTCAAGGAGTTGTGTCTAGAGCCCTTAAATCAAAGCGTTAACATTCAGACAGCACTTGGTGTTTGGTGTACAAACCTTATTTATGTTTTAAGTGTGTTCCACTAGTGCTCTTTAAGGCAGAATTAAGTGTGTGTGTGTGTGTGTGTGTGTGTTTTAATAAATATATGTATTGCTCAGTCATACAGAACAGTCTAGTAAAGGGAGTTGGAAATGAGGGCTGGCCTTTCTTCTCATAATCATTCAAGAGCAGAGACTGAGGAAATTCAAAGTCTTTGACCTCTGGCTTACTAGATGATTGAGCACAAATCCAGTCAACTGATGGCTGAGGGGTGAGGTAAAGAGGAGAACTAGAGAGAATGCTTGCATAAAGGGATTTGAAGGAACCAGGCCTGGGATTGGCACCTGTGTCTGTTTGTCTATGACACCCTGTGTCTTTATCTCCTCATTGTCTGGAACTCAGTCACATGGTATCACCTAATTACTGCAGAGGATAGAAAATCTAGGATAAAAGAGCTTGTTACATGGCTCATCAGTTCCTGCCATGTATGTTATTTGAGGCTTGTTTTTTTTTTTTTTTTTTTAAAAAAAAAAAAAAAAAAAAAAAAAAAACCACTTTTATTTATTTATTTATTTATTTGCCTTGGTGTTTGCCTGGAACTGGAACTACAGACAGTTGTTAGCTGCCATGTGGGTGCTCGGAATCGAACCCAGGTCCTCTGGAAGAGCAGACGGTGCTCTTAACCACTGAGCCATCTCCAGCCCCTTGAGGCCTGTTTCTTTTCCTCTTGCCTATGGGCCTTCTCTCACAGAACTGAGGTAGGAAGCCCTTATGCTTTTTACCTGTGGAAATATCTTTCTGTGCATCCCAGTGGTCTAGTTTCTGTGCTTTTATTTTCTGCACTCTGCTAATATATGTAATATTTGAAAAGGACTTGAGGGACAAGTAGTCATTGATAAAGGAGCACAAGGAAAAATTTTGGCATGGCACTAAAACACACAAATTCAGTATTCTTGTCTGCCCAGACCACCAATCCTATAGTGATAGGTAGTTCCTGTTTTTTGGTGCCCTTGAAAGACTAGGACTTTTGTGTGAAATACTTGGCACCATTAATAATGCTTCTGCCATATCAGAAAGGAGAAATGGGGGCTAGAGAGATGGCTCAGGGGTTAAAGAGCACAGACAGTTGTTCTTCCGGAGGACCTGAGTTGGATTCCCAGCATCCACATGGCAGCTAACAACTGTCTGTAATTCCAAGATCTGACACCCTTACACAGTTATACATGCAGGCAAACACCAATTCATATAAAATAAAAATAAATATATATTAAGAAAAAGAAAGGAGAGATGCATTCTAAAAGACTTTTGTTTGTTTGTTTTTTGGGACAGGGTTTCTTTTGTGTAGCCCTGGCTGTCCTGGGACTTTATAGACCAGGCTGACCTCAAACTCACAGAGATCCACCTGCCTGGATGTGTCCTTAGTGCTGGGATTAAAGGTGTACACCATTATGCCTCTGCTTCCCTAGTGATGAACCTTTTTTTTTTTTTTAATTGAATGTGGGGAGTATCGTCCTGGGTTTATATTTAATCTTGGTTCCACATTGCATGTAGTATTAATCTGGAACAATTCCTCAACTTAATGAGTGTTACAGCTTTGAATAATTTTATTTTTAATTGTGTGTATGAGTGTCTGTGTGTACATGTGATTGTTGGGTGTCTATGGATGCCAGAGGAGGATGTTGGATTCCCTGGTACTGGTTTTGCTGCTTTACATGATAATGGGTACTGGGAATTTAACTTGAGTCCTCTTAAGAATAGTGCTTTTTAAGTGTGAGCCATCTTTCTATCCCCAAGATCTTCATGGTTTAGAGGGCACTGATTGTAAAGAAGCTCAGTTTGCTTTATTTGGGAACTTTCTCTCCTTGAAGCTTTAAGTCATCTAATAATATTTTAGTTAAGAATTGCGGATAGGTTAGTGTATGGTGTTGCTGCCTGTAATCCAGGGATTCAAGAGGCTAATTCAAGGCCAACTTGGTCTACATAGCAAATTCCTGGCTGATTAATGGTACACAGCAAAATCATTTAAAAAACTAAAGATAATATATCTGTCATCATCTCCATCAATTTTTTTTTAAAAAGGAATTGCAATAAGTGGTGTCCCTGCATGGTGGCATAGGACACGCATGTCATCGTTGATAATGCCTTTTTCCCCTTGAGAATTTAGTAAAGCTGATTGTCTGCCATGACTTTTTTTCTATGAAATTATTATTTTCTCTGATTAAATGATTGTTTTTTTTCCATATGGCATGCTGGCACACAACTGCAGTCCCAGTACTTAGTCTTGAGGCAGGAGGATCACAAGTTATAGGTCAGCCTGGACTACAGAGGTCCTTTCTCAAAAAACAAAAGTACTGTAAGGGCTTGGAATGTAGCTCAATGATAGAAGACCTATCTGTCATGCACAGGGTCCTGAGTAGCACTGCCTGTTTAAAGTAAATAACAGTAAAGACTTTTTCCAGCCAGGCATTGGTGGTGCACACCTTTAATCCCAGCACTAGGGAGGTAGAGGCAGTTCAAGGTCAGCCTGGTCTATAGAGTAAGTTCCAGGACTGCCAGGGCTACACAAAGAAGCTGTTTTGAAAAACAACAAAAGGTTGGGCTGGAGAGATGGCTCAGCGGTTAAGAGCACCCCCTGCTCTTTCAGAGGACCTGGGTTCGATTCCCAGCACCCACATGGCAGCTAACAACTGTCTGGAGTTCCAGTTCCAGGCAAACACCAAGGCAAATAAGTAAATAAATAAAGTTTTTTTTTTAAAAAAAAAAAAAAAAGAAAAAGAAAAAAGAAAAACAACAAGAAGTTATTTTCTCGAATAGGTAGCATGATTATGTATCAGATACTTTATTGATTTGATGAAGGCATCAATAAGACCTCACAGCCGTTTCACAGAGTACTCAAACAATAGATAACATTCATAGGTCACAATTACTACTTTTTAAAATATTTTTAAGGGTGTGTATGTGTGGTGGGAGTGTACTCCTATACATGTACCAGAGGTGTTATATCTTGTGGAGCTAGAGTTTCCAGAATTTTTGGTGATCTAACCCCAGTCTCCTGTAAGAACAGTAAATACCCTTAGCTGCTGAAACATCTCTACAGCCCCACAGATCACAACTACTGATAATGACCCTATAAACACAAAACTCATTCTAAGGTGGCTCTCTTCCAGAAACAATTCATGTCAAATGTAACAGTTAGTTTTTAAGTTACACAGGGAATAGCTCAAAAGAAATAAAAGATAAGAGTTTTGTCAACTAGTTTGAACAAATCTAAGTTAGCATGTGGTTTTGTAATACTAAGAATGCTTTATACAGGTGAACATTTGCAGATGATTTAATGGGGAGGAATACCCATTTGAAATCCAATTAAACTAAATATTACCTTCACCCAGAAAAAAAAATTGTTTTTTTTTTTTAAAGATTGATTTATTTATTATGTATACAGTATACAGAAGAGAGTACCAGATGTCATCATAGAAAATGAGCCACATGTGGTTGCTGGGAACTGAACTCAGGACCTCTGCAAGAACAGTCAGTGTTCTTTTTTTTTTTTTTAAAAAATTTTATTTATTTATTTGCCTTGGTGTTTGCCTGGAACTGGAACTCCAGACAGTTGTTAGCTGCCATGTGGGTGCTGGGAATCGAACCCGGGTCCTCTGGAAGAGCAGACAGTGCTCTTAACCTCTGAGCCATCTCTCCAGCCCCAAAAAACATATTGTTACTTTTATTAGTTGATATATACTACAAAATTTATCATGTTCAATTAACATATTTTGGGTTTTGTTTTTCCATGTGTGAGTTAAAAGCTTAGAATCAATTCTGTTTAATAGCTAACAGAGTGATATTACTTTTGCCAAATAAATATGCCTCCTTTGCTCTCCTTTAACTTACTTTCATTTCCTAAAAATGTTCTGTTTTAGGAACATTTGGTTTGAATTTGGTGAGTATGACAGCACATGAAGGGAGATCAGAGGGTAGCTTGCAGCAATGGTTCTTACCTTTTACCATCCGATCCTAGGATCAGATTCACATCATCAGGCTTAGCAGCAGGAGCCTTTACCCACCGAGCCATCTAGACCCAAGAAAATGTTGGATCAAAGCAACGTATCCCTTTCCAAAATACTGATATTAGTTTATTTTTATTTTGTCCATTGAAACTCAGCCTCATTATGTAGCCCAGGCTGGCCTGGAATTTGTGGCCCTCCAGTTTTATTTAGCCTTTCAAATGCTAGAATTAGAAGTGTAGGATATCTTGCCTGGCCTGTTACCTGTTATTAGAACCATTTTTGACTATAGCATAGCAGGCCAGCCAGGACAATATTCTGGTCTGAAGTGTACAAGCTTGTACTCAGCCAGCTCTGCTCTTGGAAGCAAACCTTGGTGGCTGAAAGCACTCTGACTTCGGTCAGCCCTGGAGTAGCTATGCTACTTGGACCCTGGTTGTCTTTTTTCTTTTCTTTTCTTTTTCTTTTTTCTTTTTCTTTTTTCTTTTTCTTTTCTTTCCTGCCCCTTTCTTTTTGAGACAGGCTAACAGAGTTTCTCTGTGTAGTACTGGCTGGCCTGGAACTCACTCTGTAGACTAACTAGGCTGACCTGGAACTCAGAGACCCACTTGCCTCTCCCTTCTGAGTGCTGGGGTTAAAGACATGTCACCACTGTTCAACTTGTTTTTGTTTATATCTGAAGCTACAGACAGTTGTTCACCGAGGCTTTCGAATCAAGAAACAATTCATGAAATTTGTGTTAGCAAAACATAATTAGCTATGTTTTTCCTATATTCACCAAAGGACACACGTCACAAATGATCTAGACCAGACTTGATGTTTCATATTGTCAAATTCTCTATTCTTAACTATGTTATTTGGAAAACAGTGTGAGGTAAGTTGTTACGGCAGCTTTTTGGCCAGCATTTGCGGTTTTGTCAATTTCTTTCTGCTTTAAACAGCCACTAATTATGCTGCCTGCTAAATTAACCCTCAGTGAGGGGTGACTACTTGCATGTATTAAAATTTTTCACTTGTTCATTTGTCCTTTGAGGTAAAGGCATTTATTATAGGCTCTTCCTGAATTATGTTTAAATTTAGGGGAAAAAATTACAATTGTGTGTGTGTGTGTGTGTGTGTGTGTGTGTAAAGAATTAGAATTATAAAGTTTAAAAGTATAGGGGACTTTGTAGGTTTGTTTGGTTTTGGTAATTTATTTATTTTTATGTGCATTGATATTTTGCATGTATTTTTGTGTGAAAGTGTCAGATCTTGAAGTTATAGACAGTTGTTGACTGCCATGTGGGTGCTAAGGATTGGCCCTAGGTCCTCTGGAGAAGTAGTCAGTGCTCTTACCCTGAGCTGTCCAGCTCTTCAGGTCCTTTGTTTTCTGAGTATGAGAATGAAAAATAGGGCTGGAGAGATGGCTCAGAGGTTAAGAGCACTGACTGTTCTCCAGAGGTCCTGAGTTCAATTCCCAGCAACCATATGGTGGCTCACAACCACATCTGGTGCCCTCTTCCGTACACATAATAGATAAATAAATCTTTAAAAAAAAAAAAAAAGAGGGGCTGGAGAGATGGCTCAGCGGTTAAGAGCACCCTCTGCTCTTCCAGAGGACCCGGGTTCGATTCCCAGCACCCACATGGCAGCTAACAACTGTCCGTAGTTCTAGTTCCAGGCAAACACCAAGGAAAATAAATAAATAAATAAAGTTTAAAAAAAAAAAAAAAAAAAAAGAGAGAGAGAGAGAGAGAGAGAGAATGAAAAATAGCAGAACGTAATTTTCTTTTTCCAAATTACATTATTCCCAGCATTCATCTTTAAAACTGCATTTTTGAGGTAATCCTCCTTTCCAGGATTTCAGAATTCCTTTAGTGAGCCCTAAGAGGAGGGTGAGTGCTCCTGCAGAGAGGGGATGTGATTCCGAAGAGAGAAATCAGGCCTTGTAAGTCTCATTTTTAGGGAGCAGTAATTCTTTAACTGGCTGGTCTCCAAGAAAATGCGTATTTTGGGTGCTGGAGATTCAGTTTAGTAATAGTGTTTTCCAGAAGATCCTTGTGAAAAACATATGTTTTAGGGCTGGAGAGGCAGCCTGGTAGTTAAGAGTGCTTATTGCTCTTGTAGAGGACCCAGGTTTAATGCACAGCACCAACTTTATAACTCCAGCTCCACGGGCATCTGCATTCACATACCCAAACACAAACACACAATTAAAAGTAAAAGATGTCTTTAAGAAGAAAAATATTAAGTTTTTAAATTCTGTGTTCAACAAATTTTTCTTGTGCTCTGTGTCAGCCACAGATGTAACTAACATACAGTCCCTAAAAGAGTGACATCTTCCTGGGGGAAGAAAGAGGCCAGCCAGTGACTGACACAAATAAAAATGCTCTTTTGTATTTTGATGTCACTTTGCTAGTGAGTGTTAGAGGGAGAAAGCAAAGAGGGCTTTGGTCTGTGAGAGCTTATTGAGATGCTAATCTCTGTAGGTAGGCTCAGCAGATGGGAAAACTGCCTCTTTCTTTTCAAGGCCAACCTGCCCCTGCTGCAGCGAGAACTGCTGCACTGTGCCCGGGCTGCCAAGCAGACCCCATCCCAATACTTGGCCCAGCACGAGCACCTTCTGCTCAACACCAGTATTGCATCTCCTGCTGACTCTTCTGAACTGCTTATGGAGGTTCATGGAAATGGAAAGAGGCCCAGTCCGGAAAGGTGAGCAGAAAAGAGATTTGTTCTGTTTTTCTGGAGTCATTCTTTGCTTTTTTAAAGAAGGATTTGGTTGTTGGTTTGTAGATAGATAATGTCTGAGACTTTCCAAGATTAGTTTTCCTTTGTCCCAACAACTCTCCAGGATTGCACATTTCTGTTGAGGAACTCTGTCCTAGAGTTTAGACAGGGTCACTGCTCTAGAAATGGAGTTCCTCTCTTTTTCATTCAGCCACGAACAAAAAAAAAAAAAAAAAGGTCATTTACCAGATGTGTGGGACCCTGACATCTGATAAGCAGCCAGTACTACAGCAGGTATTATTGTTCTCTACTTTGAAATACAGCTGACTCCACAGGTTAGAAGAAGACTCCGCTCCAGGCTTGTTCAGTCTCTTAGAGCCAATGACAAGTCTTAGGTTGTGATTGTGAATAATAATAATAATAATAGGGGCTGGAGAGATGGCTCAGCGGTTGAGAGCACCGTCCGCTGTTCCAGAGGACCCGGGTTCGATTCCCAGCACCCACATGGCAGCTAACAACTGTCTGTAGTTCCAGTTCCAGGCAAAACACCAAGGCAAATAAATAAATAAAGTTTTAAAAAAAATAATAATAATAATAATAATAATGCCATAATAGATAGTGCATGAGTTGTTGTGGAAGCAGTATATGAAGAGAAAGCTTACTACAGTTGAGGCTGAATGACTAAAACCCCTCCTAAGTCACAGAGGCAGTTTTCTTCACAGCAACTCACCTTTATAATGTCACATTTGACCTTCAGCATTTCTAAACTTTGTCAAACCTTGTCCTATTCCATTTCTCCTGTCCTGAGTCATTATTCCATGGTTCTTCTTACCATAACTTCCTTCTTCACACTGGGACAAACAGACATTTACACACTGTGTCTGGCCCTGAACACAGCTCAGTTCATGTCTCCTGTTAAACCATTCCTGAGCCGGGTATGTGAACACACACCAGAAGTCACAGATACTGCAGAGGCACTGAAGTCAGATCTCTATAGCCTGGGTAATATATTGAGATAAGGGATAATGGGTTGGTAATGTAACAGTATAAAGCATGTGCTTAGCGTGTGAGCCACAGCACTGGAAATAATTAACTATTCCATACAGTCTTCTTGCTTTGGAAAGTGCATAGTATCTGAAGGTTGGATTTTCTATGAGGTGAGTTGCTGGGAGGAAACAGCTGTCCTGAGACCTGGTAGGGATGTTTACTTGAGCACTTCTTGATATGCTTCTATAAGCACTTCTGATTCTTCTACAGGAGGGAAGAGAATAGTTTTGAAAGAGATACCATTCCTTCTGAACCACCTTCCAAGAGAGTGTGCACTATCAGCCCTGCTCCTCGGCACAGTCCTGCCCTCACTGTGCCCCTCATGAATCCTGGGGGTCAGTTTCATCCCACTCCACCACCTCTTCAGCACTATACATTAGAAGACATTGCAACTTCTCACCTGTATCGGGAACCCAACAAGATGCTAGAACACAGAGAAGTCCGTGAGAGGCACCACAACCTTAGTAAGTGATCTCAGTAGGATGACAATGCTTTAATCTGGAGGAAATCCATGGATTGCTTTATATTCAGTGATAAAGCCAAATAATATTCTCATTGCCTTTTTTCTGTTGGTAAGATGATGTTATGTAGCTGGACATGGTGGCACATGACCTGTAATTTCAGTATCATACCTCAGTAGGATCATGAATTTAGGGTCATCAGCTACATAAGGAGTTTGAGGCTAGCCTGTGCTGTAGACAAAAGGAAAAAAAAAGGGCTAGGCATGGTGGCACACATCTGTACTATCGGCAGTCAGGAGAATCACCCCAAGTTTAAGGCTAGCTTGATTTACATGAATCCCAGACCAGTGAAAGCTGCTTTGAGTCTATGCATGTAATCTGATGAAACTATTCTCTTGAGCCTGAGAGTAATAACTTATGAAATGAATTAAGATAACATTGCTATCTCTGCTTTTTTTTTTTTTTAAAGGTTTGAAATGCCTGAAGCATAGGCCTGTGTAACTATTAAATTTAGGAATAAATGCTCCCATTTAAAAAATTCACAGAGTCCAAATTTGAGATTAAGGGGTTTTTGTTGGCTTGTTTTTGTTTTTTGCTTAATTGGGTCATTTGAAGTGGAATGATCCACTTTTTAATTTTTTTTTTTTTTTTTTAGGAAATTTGTTTAGATCACTTTTAAAACAAGCTTTTGTCACATTCTCTTTTGTAGATGAGTCTTCAAAGTTTAACTCTTCAGCGTCTGTCAGGCAGAAAAAAAAGAAAAGGTTGCCATCTTGTAGGGTTTCTCTGGCATTCCATTTGTTAGGGGTGCTTTGTGGAGAATACATTAACTCTTTTCCATGCTGACATAGGCTGACTAGCTTCCCAAGACATAAACCCCATATTGTTTCCATGTATTTACTCATTCTCAGCTACCATTGCATTAGTTGATTCAGTCTTTGCAGAAGGTCTAGGTGGTCATTAATTTCTTCATAGAGAGAAGATCAAAGCAACTGTGGCCAGTGTAACATGGCTAGTAAGCGGCCGTGACAAGATTCAGCTCCTGAGGTAGTTGATGTTGGCAGTGGATGATGATACATACCTTCCTTGGAGTTCAGTTCTTACTCTCCCATGCCTTTTGTTTAGCTGTTAAAAACTAGGCGTGGGGATCAGCAAGCTAGCTCAGGGAATAAAAGCACTTGCTGTGTAAGCCTGGGGACCTGTGTGAGAATTAACTCCAGAAAGTTGTTCTCTGACCTGCACGTGTTATCTTAATTATCATTGTCATGCACATATATAGATAAAACAGTAATAATATTCTTTTAAATGATTTTTTTTCCTTTCCATACACAGTTTCTGCAAATTTGAGAGAGAAGAATGGTGAAAGCTAGGTGTGGTGGTTTGAAAGAAAATGGTCCTCAAAGGGAATGGCACTATTACAAAGTGTGGCCTTGTTGGAGGAAGTGTGTCAGTGTTGGGGTGGGCATTGGGGTTTCTTTTGCTCAAGATGACTAACAGTTGACCTCCCATGGCCTGTCTATCAAGTTGTACCCAGCGCCCAATTTGCCTGCATGCAGCCATGCTCCCCACCGTGGTGATATGGGACTGTCATACTCAACTATCAAATGGTTCTTGGTATGAGGAGAATGTGAATTGAGGAATATCAGAGATAACAAGAATTATATGGAGACAGGAAACTTAGTGTTAAGAAGGCTGTCCATCGGTCTTCCCATTTTCTAGAGCTCTAATAAACTTGCTGCAGAAGGATCCAAAAAAAAAAAAAGAAGGCTGTCCATCAATACCAAAGCCTGAGTTTATTCCACAGGTTCTTTTTATATCTAAGGTAGGGGAGGACAAATACTCCCCCTCTCAAGGACACTGGTTCAAAGTACAGTCAAGTATAAATACCTCCTTAATTCACAAAATGGTAACCATGTATGGAAAAACATCTCATTGTACAGCCCTGGGGAATACCTGGTGACCATGCCTTTGGCTAAACATCCTATTATGCAGCCTTGCTAAGCAAAACAAGCTCGGCCTCTCTGACTTTGAGTCAAAATGGAACCAAACCACAAGCTGGAATCTTTGTGGGCTCCCACAGTAGACTGAACTTCTGAAACCATATGTGAGCCACCCCAGTTAAATATTTTCTTTATAAGAGTTGCTGTGGTCACAGTGTTTTTTCACAGCAATGAAACCCTAAGACACTAGGTATAACTGTATTTTGTTAGATTTTACTTGTATTTCTACTAATTTTAGAAAAAAGATACTTACATCTGAATTATACTTTGAAGTTGCTGGTCACCTTTCATGATGAATCCACCAGGTTCATCAAAGATTCCTTTGTTTTCCTTAGCCCTATTAGGAAATATCTGCCCTATTATATCAGTCCCAGTCCACCAAATCACCACATGCCCCTTCTCCTAATTGAATCAATAAGTCCACTCATCTTTAATCTCTTAAGATGAAATCTATGAACACTATAGTCTACTTTAGATCTGTAATTTTAGGATCTATAGTCTATGCATTATATAAAAAAGTATTTACGGGGCTGGAGAGATGGCTCAGAGGTTAAGGGCACGTCTGTTCTTCCAGAGGACCCAAGTTCGATTCCCAGCACCCACATGGCAGCTCACAACTGTCTGTAGTTCCAGTTCCAGGCAAACACCAAAGCAAATAAATAAATAAATAAATAAATAAATAAATAAATAAATAAATAAGGTTTTTTTTTTTTTTAAAAAAAAGTATTTACAATAAAATGTACTAGTGCTTAGGCATTAGAAGATAGCAATGAAAAATACAGTATTTAGGGTGTATCTCAGTAGTAGGGCAAACTCCAATTCTCCTGCCCCCTACTTTATATGTAATAGAGTTAAAAGATGTGTTCTATATCACTGTCTTAGTGTTCTATTGCTGTGAAGAGACCATGACCACAATAATTCTTACAAAAGAAAACATTTAATTAGGGCTGGCTTATAATTTTCAGAAGTGTAGTTCATTATCAACACTACAAAAGGTATGGCATCACCCAGACAAATATGATGCTGGAGAGGTCTTTATCTGAATCCAAAGGCAGCAGGAAGAAAGAGCCACTGGGCCTGATTTGGGCTTTTGAAACCTCAAAGCCCACCCCCGTGACATAAAATTCTAATCCTTTCAAGTAGTGCCACTCTGTGGTGACCAAGCATTCAAATATGTGAGCCTCTGGAACCTATTTTTAGTCAAACCTTGGTCATAGACACCCAACTCAACAGAGTATTTCTGATATTTTATTTTTCAGAATGTTGGATATGAAATGCTTATGTGAACAAAGGAAAAGAATGTACCCCTGGCAACTTAAATTTGCTTAGATGTTTATGAACTGCCTTTACTTCCTTTTCTGATATAACCTGTTATGTCTTATGATTGTTTTTCTTCTGAGATATTTGTCTTTATAATTGAATTGTTAAGTTTGGGAGTCATACCCCAAAAGTACTAAGAATGGAACCCAGGGCCTAATGGATGCTAGTTAAGCAATTCTGTCACTGTGCTGTTTCAGTCCCTGGAGTTATTTATAGCACGTGCGCACACGCGCACACCAACACACGTTAGTATTATTGATTGTCTAATTTTGTGACTCATACCAGATATGTCAATTTTTAGTAGCGTGCTCTAAGTTGACACAATTAAGTGTATACTTCATAGAATTCAGTTGCTCTGTATTCTTTAATTGTACTCTCTTGTTTCTAATAGGCCTAAATGGAGGCTATCAAGATGAGTTGGTAGATCACCGTTTGACAGAAAGGGAATGGGCTGATGAATGGAAACATCTTGATCATGTAAGAATCTCAGCATGTTTAATTTCCCCAAACTTCTTATTACTTTTAAATCTTTATAGTTTGCTTTGCTTTTTGTTATTTGTTTGTTTGTGGGTCTGGTGTGTGTTTGTGTGCACATGAATGCTTGCACTCATGCACATTTATGTACATGCCATGACTTGACTGCCATGTCCTTGAATTTAGAGGACAACTATTTGGTCTTCTGGATTGGCAACAAGCGTCCTTTACATTTCTAACCCTTTTGCCCACCCACTTTTGTTTTTTACTTTCCTATTCAGACACACACCATGTATCCTGCTCTTTTAATTCTTAATGCTACCAGTAGTTGCAGTGTGCTTGCAGTGAACATGACTTTTTAGTAGACGTTGGTTTATTCACCACTTACTTGCTCAGGTGAAAGGCTGCAGAGTCACTCCCAAGTCTCTGTGGTAGTTCTTAAATCAAGTAGTGACGTACTAGATGGGTAAAGCAAAGGTTCTAGCTTTGCTACTGCTTTGTGAGCTCAGTAAGTTACTCAAGCTCCTTAAGCCTTGAATTTTCTCTCCTTTAAAAATAAGGTTCAGTGAGATGGCTCTATGCTTGAGAACTTAAGTTTGATTCCTGAGACCACATAGTGGAGGGAAGAGCTAACTCTCACAGGGTGTCCTCTGGCTTAACTCAGGAGCCATGGAATATGCACAGATAGACTTCACACTACGATTATGTCATCTTTTTTGGGGGGCATTATTTATAATGATATATAGAGTATGGTACATGGAAAGTTAAACAAATCTAAATTAGAATTAGTATGCTGATACAGATTCTTTCCCATCATAGTAGAGCATCTCTTCTTTCTGGAAATAGGTAGTGCCTACTTTTAAGTTACACATTATGGCTTATCTCAGATATGATTATGATTGTTACTATCATCATCATTGTTTGACCCTTACCTAGGGCATAGTACATGTATGCATGCATGCATGCATGCATGTATCTGTCACACAGACAGCCCCAGACTGCACTATTATCAAAACATCTAGGTTTATCTAATGATACTAAGTACTCAGGCTTGGTAAAAAGTTCCTTTACTCATTGAGCTGTTAGCACATAGACCAGAAGTTTTTCTTTTGTAAAGAAAAAACTGTATGTGTGGTAGTATGTTGTGCCAGAATGAGTATGTGATGGTTAGAGAACTACCTTCAGGGGTCAGTTCTTTTATTTTCTGTGAGTTTCAGAGGGCAGCAAATATCCTTTACCTTCTGAGCTGTCTTACTGACCTGTATTAAGGTTTTTCTTTTTAATTTGTTAGATACTATAATCTAGAAGTGACATAAGTTAACTATGTGCACAGGAGGTTATGTGCAGATGCCACACATTTTATAAAAGGAATCTGAGCACCTTTGACTTTTAGTGTTCCTGGAAAGTTTTTGGAAGCAGTACCTCCATGAATAGGAAAATGTGGTTGTATCTATAAAGTAACAAGGTATAAGAGGGACTGGAGAGATGACTCAGTGGTTAGGAGCACTGGCTGCTCTTGTGGAGGATCCAGGTCTGCTTCTTAGTGCTAAAGTTTTAAAATCTGGACGTTTGGGGCTAGAGAGATGGCTCAGGGGTTTAGAGCAGTGATTGCTTTCTTGGCATTCTGAGTTTAATTCCCAGCAACCACATGGTGGTTTACAACCATCTGTAATGAGATCTGGTGCCCTCTTCAAGTGTGCAGATGTACAGGGATGCAGAATGTTGCATACATAATAAATAAATAATCTTTACAAAAACAAAAATTTGTGAGTTTGTTCTCCTCCCCCAATTGATTTTCATTGTTTAAATTTATCATCTCTATCTCACTTTCTCTCTGGCTCAGGCCCTGAATTGCATTATGGAAATGGTAGAGAAAACGAAGCGCTCCATGGCAGTTCTGAGGCGCTGTCAGGAATCTGATCGTGAAGAACTCAACTACTGGAAAAGGCGATTTAATGAAAACACAGAGATGAGGAAAACTGGGACTGAGTTGGTCTCCAGACAGCACAGCCCTGGGAGTACAGATTCTCTAAGCAACGGTAAGGATGGAGAGGTCGTCTAGAGAGAACAGCAGCACTCACTCCACTTAAAACATCAAATCTGAGTTTATTGTTTTTGTTTGTGCTCTAGCATTAGTTGGGTTGGTTCTTGAGAATCTTACTGTGTAGTTTTGGCCTCAGTCAGTCCTTTTACCTTAGCTTCCAAGTGCTGGGGTTAATGGTGAACACCACCATGACTGACTACATTTATTTGGTTGTATATGTATATGTGCCCTATTTGTGGGTTGTTGGTTATTTCCTCCCACCATATTAGTTCTAGGGATTGGATTTAGTTCTCCAGACTTGATATTAAGCACTCTTAACCCACTGAACTATGTTGATATCCTTTTTATTACTTTTTTTTTATTGGTGTGTTGGAGAGTGTCAAAGGACAAGTTAGAATATTCAGTATTCTTTATACACCATGTGGTTTCCAGGGATTGAACTCTGGTCTTTAGCTTATGCTGCAAAGGCCTTTACCTGACTCCTCCCCTCCATATTAAATGCAAGTTGCAAACCCCAGGTTCTTTTATGCATGTTCTGACCTGCTGATTATCAGCCATGCTTCCCATAATTCCCTCCTTAGGTTTGATTGATTTGCTCAAGCTGCTCACAGACTCAGGGAAGCAAGCTTACTTGTTTACAGAGGGCACATATGAAGAGGTGCAAAGCACAAGGCCTAGGAGAAGGGTTTTTCTGGACCTGCCACACTCAAGAACTGCACATTTTAGCTAACAGCTTTGTGAATCCTGTGCCTTATGGTTATAGCATCACAGTTGATTTACAGTAGATTGGATGGGGAAGTCAAGATTGCCTGTGTATGTCAGTGGTTTTTGTTTGTTCTGTTTTTGCTGTTCTGCAGCATTTCTTCTCTAGGTGATAGGGCAAGACCCATCACTATAATATATTATCAGACAAAGGTACATTCGGACAGTTTTGTTATTGTTAGGTTTGGTTTTGTTGTTTGTTTTCTGAGTTTGGTTTTTGAGACATGTTCCCACCCTGTAGCCCAGACTGACCCCAAACTTGCTTCAGCCCTGCCTCTGTTGAGATTATAGCATATGAACAACAACCCCCCAGCAAATCCTATAGTTTTGTTATGGCCAGTCCCTATGTAGAAAGGTTTGGTAGTGGGTAAGACAAGAGCAAGAAGAGGAGAAATTGAGGCCTCTCTGACCTCCAATGGAGAAGGAGTTATTAGCCAGAAACAATGGTGACATCTAAACTTTGGTGACTTGATGCTTACTTGCCTGGCTTGAGCAGTGGCTTGAGTTCACCCAGAAGGACACGGGGCCAGTCATCTATGTCACATCACAACTAGGTGCTCTGATGGTTGCACTCAACATAGTCCTTTTTAATGGTATTCATCCCACTTTGCTTTCTTTCCTCAATTACCCTCTACATCCTGTTGTCTGCTTTTAGAAGTTTAGGCAAAGCTGGGTGGTTGTTCATCTTGATGTAGCAGAGATGAATAGCTCTTCTCCTAAAGATACAAACAGAAAGCTAGAGTTATCCCCCAGAATGTTCCATCACTTTCCCCCAGAAGCTGAAAAGGTGTCCTATCCAAAAGCACAGCTGAATGACAGACCATCTGTGATCACACTCTTTCTCCACCCACCCACTTAAAGTTCCCAAATGTTCATCAAAGAGAATGAATTTCTTATGACAGTGCTAGCATTTTTCATGGAAGACAGCTGTTAGTCTCAAAAGGACTGGAAGAAAAATTTTGAGGAAATGCCAGTATTAATAATGTGTGCCCTATCCTAAATAGCTAAGGGCTGCCACTTTCTCTCTTCATTGACAGGCATGGCTCTTGAGTCAGCTATCTTTTGGCACCATTTTATATATAAGATATCTGGTATATCAAGAAACAACTCACTCACCTTTGATTTAAAATTTTAGGAAACAAGTGAGGCTAGTTCTTGGGTCGCCCTTACAAATCTGAGCCCTTAACAGATATTTCCTGAAGCCACTTAGAGATCCTTTTGACAGAAGCTTGACATCCACAGTCATGTGCATTCCTTCCTTGAGTATGTATGTATGCAGCTGGTGGCAGATGTGCATTCCTTCCTTGAGTATGCATGTATGCAGCTGGTGGCAGATGTGCATTCCTTTCTTGAGTATGCATGTGTGCAGCTGGTGGCAGATGTGCATTCCTTTCTTGAGTATGCATGTGTGCAGCTGAGTGGCACAGTGCAGGCTGAAAGAACTCACTAAAGCACTGTTGTGCACTGTCACTGCTCTGTACAAAGTGCCCTAACTTGAGGATCTAGCTGGGATGATCATATTGTCTAATGTGCATGGGACAGTTCTTATTATTTTTATGACCTGTCAAAGTCATTGCTAGCCATCTGCTTTTCAAAATGAAGACAGTTTGATAAAATTCTAGTCACTCTATGTTTAGTGCTTCTCAGATCTCAGGGTCTCCTATTAAGATTTTGAGGACACTGCCAACCTGTCTGATTTCAGTTGTGTCATTTGTCTAGGATACAGTTTAGTTGATATAGTGTTTACTTAAACATTCACTAAGCCCTGGGTTTAGTCCCTTGTACCACAAAAACTGGGTGTGGGCTCAGTGCACACCTGTGATTACAACATTTGGTAAGTAGAGACCAGTTAATTGCTAGCCCTGAGCTTTGTGAAACCCCATCTGAAAGGAGGAGGGAAATGGTAGGGAAGGGGCTAAAGAGATGATTCAGTAGTTAAAAACACTAAATACTCCTGCAGAGGGCAGGACTTTAAATGGCTTACAACCACTTGTAACTTAGGCTCAGGGAATCTCACTTAATTTTAAGCAGGCACCTGCACTCATACAGACTCACAGTCATAGACATATAGTTGGAATTTTTTGTTGGGATCTTTGGCTCCCCAATAATGACATGGAGATTTATTAATTATAAAAGCTCAGCCTATTGCTTAGGCTTGTCCAATTAGCTTTTATAACTTTTTTTTTTTTAGCTTTTATAGCTTAATTCATCTTTATTCATCTGCTTTTTGCCATGTGACTTGTGTGGGGTTTTTTTGTTTGTTTGTTTGTTTTTAACTGTCCTCCTGCATGTCTTAGTCCCTCTCCCTCTCCCTCTGGATGGCAACCCCACATTTTTTCTTCCCAGGATTCTCTGTGTCCAGAAGTCCCAGTTATACCTCCTGCCTAGCTATTGGCCATTTAGCTTTCCATTAAACCAATCACAGCGACACATCTTCACATGATATAAAGGAGTATTTCACAACATACATGTAATGAAAATTAAATATAAATCTTTGGTTGGTTTGGTTTTTGTAGACAGGGTTTCTGTTATTCTGTGTAATTCAGCTTTAGGGATACAGACAGATAGGGTTTAAGGAAAGACCACAGTGAAGTGAAATCTAATTTAGGACTTTTTAATTTGAGGGTTTTCACAAATAAGTTTCTGTCTGTCTCGGGAGAAAAGACTCATACACATTCTAAAGGTCATTCTCTCTTATTCTTTAGTTATAATTCTACAACTTCTTTTTAGGTCTACTCTATCTATCTTCTTTTCTCTAATTTTTCTGAACTCTAATCCCTTCTAGCTCCTCTCTCTATCTGGCTATATACACACCTTATAACAGGAGACCCTTTGCAACAATACAAAAAGCCCTGTGAAGGTCATTGTACATTTCTTGAATAGATGATAAGGAACAAAGCCATTTACCATGGCAATGCATAGGTAGAAACATAGTGCCTGGCACTTTTTTGGGAAGTGGCTGCTGGTCTGAGTTATCAGCTAAACTTCATTCAGCAAGCAAAGAATTGGTATCATATCTTTGTTTTGTGCTAATAACCTTGGTTCTATAAAAGACCTCTGCGAAAATGTCCTTGTGTATTTTTTGTGGAAGTTAACCTTATGAAACCTTTGTAGAAACATTTAGTTTAATTAGAAATTGCTCTAAAGTTATGAATTGTCTGTAGCAAGTCTTAGGCTGGGGAGAAATTATTAACTTTTTTAAGATTTATTTATTTATCATGTATACAGTATACAGAAGAGGTTACCAGATGTCATCATAGAACAGTCAGTGCTCTTAACCTCTGAGCCATCTAAAAATAAGGAATGCTTCATGAATTTGCATGTCATCCTTGTGCTAAAGGCTAATCTTCTCTGTATCGTTCCAGTTTTAGTATATGTGCTGCCAAAGTGAGCACAAGAAATTATTTTCTTATGTTAGTCTGAGTAAAGAAACAAAATTACTTACAGTCCTCTTGGAATAATAGATTTAATTATCAAGCATATTCTAGTACATTTCTATTCATCAAGATTATACAGCTTAATGAGAAGTCATCTTCCTGACTTCTACAAATATATGTGCCCATAAGATTGAGATATAATCATGAGATAACATGTACACATTACATGAAAAATGCATGGTAATTGGGAGATACCATAGCTGGTTTTGCACGTGTGAAATTACAGGCAGGACCAACATGTGAATTTACAGTCAGTGATTCCATGGCCTAACCAAGTGGGCTCCCCACCAGAGAAGCCTTCATCTGGTGGGTTGACCTGCTGATCACTAGTTGTAACCTGCTGTATTTATTTCATGGCCTGTGACAGGTTTCTCTGTATAGCCTTGGCTATCTTGGAACTCTATCTGTAGACCAGGATAGCCTCAAACTACTGTTGGAATTAAAGGTGTGCACTGCCATCAGGCTAAATATAAATCTTTTAAAGAAAAATAAAAGTGGCAGGATAGGTTATGAGTGGCAATGCCTTTCTTAAATGAAGGAATGGGGTGTTTATAGCCTACAGCATTTAAACATACTAAATAATGTGTTTCCAGATAAAAAGGGTTTATTTTTCTCTCAGTGTGTGTCAGTTTTAGAAGGAAGCAGAATTCACAATGTGGACTAAACTGTTGCGCTGTAGTGTATTGGGTATTGTTTGCCTTAAGAAAATCTATTGTTGGCTGGCATAGTACACAACTTTAAAGAAGTAGAGGACAGCTTAGTCTACAAAGAGTTCTAGGATATTCAAGGTTACATGGACCTTGTCTCAAAAGCCTTTTTAAAGTTTTGGTTTTTGTTATCTTAAAAATTATATGTGTGCATGCTTATATATGCCTGTCTGGTGTGGGGAGTGGGAGGTACATGTGCCATAGTGTACCTGTGGAGGCAAGGTCAAAGGACAGTTTTTGAGAACTGATTCTATCCTCCTTTATTTGGGTCCCACTGATCTAACTTGGTTCATCAAGCTTGCATGGCAGACGGTTACCATTGAGTCAACTCTCTATCACCTTTTTATATATATGATGGGACCTTACTATGTAGCTCTGGTTGGCCTAGAACTTGCCATGTAGACCAAATGATTTTTTTTTTAAATGCTATTTTGTTTATTTCAATTTTGAGATAGGTCTCATTGTGTAGCTCTAGCTAGTCTGAAAGTTGTTATGTAGTCCGGCTGACTTCAAACTCATTGATCTGACTGCCTCTTCCTCCTTCATGCTGGGATTAAAAACATACACTACTCTGTCCAGTTAAATACTATTTTACAAGTAATTGCACTATGTAAAGGTAATATGCAATAGTTCCCCCCACCCCAAACCTCAGGCAGGAGGATTTTAAGTTTGACACCCTCCTGAGTTGTGACATACTGAAACTTTATCCTCCACCCCAAAAAAATCCCAGATCATATAATACAGAAAGATAAAATAGTAGAAATACTTTTCTCGTTTTTGTTGTAGATTTTCTTGTAGGGTCACTTATTAACAAATTGGTGTTGTCTTACAAAGTTTTCTATGTTCATATTTAAAGAGAATTCCCCCAATTTTGTTTTGTTTTTATTTTGATGTTTTCAGACTGTACTTGTTGGGACAGGGCTATAATCCCAGCTACTTGAGAGGCAGAAGCAAGAGGATGAGTTCAAAGCTTGCCTGAGCTACAGAATTCTAGGGCAGCTTGAATAGCATAGGGACACTTTAAGACTTGGGCTTGATCCCTAGCCAAGATACACTGAATTCATGTATATGGTGTCCCAAGTTTCCTCTGACTCACTGGTAGAGCCCTTATTTATAATGAACCAGGGCCTAGGTTTGATTCCCAAACCACAAAAAAATTCATGCTTACCTACTTAGATAAAAGTTGAGTGTACTATTTCATAATCTGAAGCTAGCTCATCTTCTGAATGTTTTGCAGTAAACAAACATACATGTTTGAATCTAGTTCGTAAATAAGTCTGATAAAAATAAATTATGTCAGGGTTAGGGATTGTTGTTAGAGCATTTGCCTAAAGTATATGAGATCTTGGGTTTTAAATGCTGGTTAAAGACAGCTTCTGACCCTTTGCTCTTTATTATCTCTCTCGTGTAGATTCTCAGCGGGAATTCACCAGTAGGCCAGGAACAGGATATGTGCCTGTGGAGTTTTGGAAGAAAACAGGTGTGTATCTGTCTGCTGGTAGGCTGTCTGTATTCACTAGTTTGTGCAAGCTGAGAACCTGTATACTAGGGAAAGGTTGATAATAATGTCTTCTTCCTGGAATTGTTGGCTTCTCCTGTTCTCCTTCTGGCTGATCTGCACATCTCCTGGACTGACACTGCCTGCCTGGTCCTTGGCAGGTCAGGACTTTGGGATGGGTTCCTCTAGGCCTTTTCATTCCCTTCTACTGTATCTTATCTAGCTCTTCCTTCATTATGACACAAGTTGAATTTATTTCTGCTTCATATCTTTGCTAGTAGCTTACTGTTTCACACTACTACCACATTTGATGGATTCTGATTTTGTATGTGTGTGTGTTTGGGATAGTAGACCAGTGTCAGTCTTTGATCTACCTTCTTTTGAACCTGCCTCTTGTTTCCTGTTCTGAACACTAGGCTATTTGGCCAGGATGCTTCTGGGAATCCTGTTCCTACTTACCATCTCCCTGTGGGAATACTGGGATTGTTTAATGCATGCTTTCACATCCAGCTTAATGTGGGTTCTGGAGATCAAAATTCATGTCTTAAACTTTATCCACTGATCATTTCCATGGATCTCTGCAAGAGCAGTGAGTGCTTATAACCATTGAGCCATCTTTTCAGCTCCTTTTTCTGCCTTTAACTTTGCCGAAGTTATTCTAGGACTAAAAGTGGTCAGTAAATGTGTGTTTACTGTGTGCTGGGTCTCACCAGCAGTACACAGTTACCAACAATGAGTACATACAGGTTCTTGAGTATAGGTGGCAAGTCTGAACTATATCCCAGTACATCCCAGTCTTTTTTTTTTAAGGCCCGGTTTCACTAGAGTGACAAGGCTGGCATTAAAGTCAGCATCCTTCTTCTTTAGCTTCAAAGTAGCTAGAGTTATGAGCATGTTAGTTCATAATCTGGTACCGAAACAGATAGTTATTTTTACCACGTAAACTATTTGGGAAAACCCTTAGAAATGAGAGGGAAAAAGTCTTCTTTTGTTTGTTTTGGTTTTAGTTTTTCAAGACAGGGTTTCATTGTGTAGCCTTGATTGTCCTGGAACTCTGTAGACCAGACTGGCCTTGAATTTAGAGAGATCTGCCTGCTTCTGTCTCCTGAGTGCTGGGATTAAAGGCATGTGATGAGAAAAATGTATCTTATACTGATAAAAAAAATAGGTAGAAAAATAAAAGTTGACACCAAGATAAAGATTTCTATAAACATAATCTTCGAGCTAATGATTTTTGATTGCTTGAGGTATACCTTTTATTAACTGGTAAGTGCCAATTTGCATTTGAGCTGGCTAGGCTTCACTCTGCTATAATATTTCCTATGACCTTAAACAATAGTAAGATAACAAACTATAATTGGGTTTGGTTTTGGTTTCGCTATGGGCCTGTGGGTCTGAAATAGGGAAATCTGGAGCCCTTGACCTGGATGAAGACTTTCTTAAGTTGCACTTACAACAGTTTAATGCTCCATTGAGCTTGTGCACTGATAGGGATTCTTTTAGAGTCTGGGTTGTGTTTCCCCGTGGACTCCTGGGAGATGTTTGACAACCACATTTTCTTTGGCTAAAGCCTATGTCATTTGGAGTATCTTCACTTAAGCAAACCAAGCAAGGTGAGTCAGAGGAGGGAGGGATCTTGACCAGGCAATCCATGTTTTCCAGATGTCCTCTTGTTATTATTACCTAGTTGCCTCTAGGTGTCTACCTATTCTTTTTTTTATGTCCATTTCATTGCATAAAGCCTCCTTGTCCTTTACCACACACCCAGATTACCCTGACCTCTCACACCCTTTTCAAATTCAGAGCTTCTCTTCTGAGCTGAGCCACACCCAGCTCCTTAGTTGCTTTCTTTTCTCCTAGTATAGAACTCTAGAAGTTAACATTTCTTTTTAGAAAATATGATATTGAAAACATTTTTTGATCCTCTCTTGCCCCTTGTAGAGTTGACCACCTGTCTCCTCGAAGGTCTGGTCTCTTAACATATGAGATGCCACCTAAGTCACTAGGGTACTTGACCACCTACAGTAAAATGGATGGTTCTATTCACTTTTGTATTCCCAGCCTTAACACAGCATCTACATCCATGTGTATACCTAACAGTTGCATCGCTGGGTGAGCTCTTGTAAGAATATCATGTAAATGTATGTTTCATGTTTACTCCTACACATCTTATTTTCACTGTTTTTCCTTAGAAATACTGAGTGTTGGCACATGCCTATAATCTTACTTCTTGGGAAGCAGAAGCAGGAGGATTGCCACAAGTTTGAGGCTACCCTAGGCTGTATAGTAAGACTTTATTAGACCTCCTCTCACCCTCCTGCCCCCAGTGTTATAGGTTGTAAGGGAAAAGATTTCTCTGCCAGTTGATATTACTGTTGCTTTCTTCCAGAAGAAGCTGTGAATAAGGTGAAAATTCAGGCCATGTCAGAGGTACAGAAGGCTGTAGCTGAGGCGGAGCAAAAAGCCTTTGAAGTGATTGCGACTGAGAGAGCTCGGATGGAGCAAACCATAGCAGATGTCAAAAGGCAGGCTGCAGAAGATGCTTTCCTGGTCATCAATGAGCAAGAAGAGTCCACAGAGGTCAGAGCTGGGCTGGGCTGGGCTGGGCTGGGTTGGGCTGGGTTGGCTGACTGAAGGGGAGCAAGCTCACTGCTTGCCACTGAGGTACTGGGTAAGAAGAGTCCACTAGATGATGAAATTTTTAACCAGCACCAGATTTTTTTCTTGCTTTAAGATATACCAAAATAATAAATCATTCTTTTGTATTCATTATAGTTTATCACATACATGCTATATATTACTTTAGTTTCCATGAAGGCAGAGTTTGTCTTCACTATAGCTGTAGTGGTTTTGCTGTGTTTAGACGGATACCTAGCTATGCATGTATACTTCATTTTAATCCTCACAGTAATCTCATTAGGGAGATGTTGATTCTCAATTTACAGAAGTGGCAGATAAGGTAGACCGCCCAATGCTCCAGGGCTCGAGACTCGGTGATGCTTCAATACAATGAAAAATTGCAACTGGGCATGATGTTACACACCTGTAATCCTAGCATTTGGGAGGCTGAGGCCAGAGAATTTAGAGTTCAAGGTAAGCCTTGTACACATAGGGGAAGAGAGGTCACAAAGAAGAAAAACCCAAAAGAGAGGCAACAACATTGCGACAGTCCCAGTCATACCCCTGCCATCCCCAGTACTGGGTATTAAATTCATGGTCTTAGGTCTAGTTGTCAAGTGTGCTACCTCTTAATTGCACTTGGTCTCACTAAGTTGATAATAATACTGCCTTTGAAGCCAGTATTTAGCCCTAGCACTGTGTAATTTTTATTTTTATTTTTTTGGAGACAGGGTCTTGATGTAGTGCTGACTGTTCTGACTGTTCTGGAACTTGCTATGTAGTTTAGGCTGTACTCACACTCACAGAGATCTGTCTGCTCTCAAGTGTTGGGATCAAAGATGTGCACCACCACTCCCAGCATGTAACTTTCATTTTGGTCTCCATTTTTTGTGTGTGAGGGGGTGTGAAACAGTTTGTTTGTTTGTTTGTTTGTTTTTTGTTTTATATATATATAACCCAGTACTGATACTGTGTAATCCATATTGTTCTTGAACTAAAGGCAATCATTCTGCCTCAGTCTCCTCAGTGTAGATATTTACAGGTGTGAACCATCGTGTCAACCCTCTCATTTTAGTCACTTTTTTAGGCTTAAAAACATAAGGAATAAGACTATAGTGGCTATCATTTTAAACAGCAAGCTAAAAGCCTACAGGTGAGATGCATGCCAGTATGGATCTTATAAAATTTGCATTTCAAAAGGAAGAACATACATCTTAAATTTTTGGTGAGTTTGCAGTGGACCAGAAATGCTGATTCTCATTCATTTCATCAGGAAAATCCTGCAGGACAAACAGCAGTTTCTTTATCTTATGAAGCTGTGCAGCACAGATGCTATTCCCACCTCCTCCTCATATTACTACTCATCACTGAGGAATCAGTTTCCTGTACAGAGGGTACAGCTGCCTTGTCCTTTTGGCTGCTAGCTTTTAGGAAGATAAACTGAGTTTACAGTGTGGTACTGTTCAGTGGTGCAAACTGTAGCAGCTCCTGCTCTTGGCAGCGTTGCCCTAGGCCTGGGCTGCTCTTCTGCCTGGGATAGATTTGTTTATTTTTCACGAGACAGGGTTTGTTTGTATAGCAAGGCTGTCCTGGAACTGGCTCTGTAGACCAAGCTGGCCTTGAACTCAGAGGGATCCACCTGCCTCTGCTTCCCAGTACTGGGATTAAAGGCTTGTGCCACCACCACACAGCACCCTGCCTGGGATAGAGGGACAAAGAGTATCATCTCTCCAACAAGGCATGTTTTGTTTCTAGCTCCAATTTTTCTGGCAAATACAATAAATTAGCAATTGACCGTGAAGTGGAGAGTTTTTACTTCTGTGGTCAGGATTGCTAAGCATTCTGAGTTGGGATCTAAGGCTTTTAGCAAGTTCCAATTCTAATAGAGCTTACCTTTGATGATGTTCTAGTAGCCTTTCCTTAACAAAGGACATCCTAGAATCAAGGTTCTGATCGCTGCAAGCAGTGACTCATGAAGCTTATGACCTTCCCACAGTAACCACAAAAGAGCAAAGTCCGTGGCTCAGGTTAGAAGGAATGCTAATTTGAAGGATGACTAAGGAGGACACAGTTTCTTTTTATTTGGGGTCAAGGGTTGTTGGTGAGATAGAGTCTCATAGCCTTTGCTGGCTTTGAAGTCACTCTATGGCCAGGGCTTACCTTGACCTCCTGCCTTACCTGCTCCCACCTTCCAAATACAGGAACTATAAGCAGGCACCACCAACCCTGGCTTAAACCCTTTGGTTTCAAGAATTGTCTCAACATATTGCCCAGGGTCTCAAATTAAATCTTAGCCTCCCAAGTAGCTGGAACTACAGGCCAGCACTACTCCTTTGCCCACTTCTCCTGACATTAACTGTATTATACCTACATACTAGGAGTCTATCTCTGGAGGCTACTTAACTTTATTCTACTGTATCTCATACAGCATGAAGATATTGTTAGTAATGGTGGCCAAAGTGGAAATGTTGATGGCTTGGTGCTCTGATCTGGTTCTTAGATGTCCCTACAGGCACCTGGAAGGAGAGACAGCCTGTAGTAGGCAGCTCCTGGCTTGTTCCTCACGGGTGCCATCAGTTTGTTGAGGTATTGAAACACAAATTCTAACTGGGATTTAATAAAAACTCAGAGCCAGATATTGGGGAAAATGATATCGCCACAAGCTATCATTCCTCGGCAGCCCATCAGACTCACAGCATTCCACTCTCTGACAATGTGTAAATGTAATGTAACAATTATATCTGTTCTCTAACTCTGCCCTCTCATGCTGGTAGTATTGGCAAGGTTTTACTGTCCGTATAATACATTTCCTGAGAAGCCTGAGTAAGAAGGAATCTGTAGTCTTTTCTGATGTACTTTGAAGTAAGTCTATATATGGAATATCTGGGCCTCAGCACACCACCCAGTTTCTAGGCTTTGAATAGCCAGCCTTTTGATGACATTCTAGCCTTAGCACATCTGGGCCTTGGTTTTTCCATCTCACACTGCTGGGAAGGAACTAGTAGGCCTATTTTGTATTCTAGTCAAGCACTCTGATTTTGGGGAGAAGGATATCTTCCTTCCCTAGCTTGTGCTGTAGCCATGGATTGCAGCAGGCTTCTGCCATTCTAGGATCCTTATAAGCAAGAAGGCTCGCTAGTTGCTAAGTCCTTGATAGCTTCACCAGGCTAGAACCTTCCAAACAAAACAAAACTCTTTCTTTTACTAGTGGGTCTTGGAGTCTTTGGGTGTAGAACATTAACTTGTCACTAGTGGATCTCTCCCAGAGATAGCAAAGGACTTAGGAGACAGTGGTGAGGCTGCACAAGGGTAGATATTTTTGCTTATGTTGGTTTTAATGCTGTCTTTGCTCCCAGCCATCTAGAAGTGGCAGTAAGTTATGCACTTAGTGATTTAGTGACTGTCCTGCTTTCCTGGCTGCTACCTGAGTACTCACCAAACCTTGCTTAGTTCTTGTGTTCTTTGATAGAATTACTGTACTTAGCTTTCTGCTGAGCCTCAGGAGTATTTGCCCCACTCTAAGTAAATGTAGCGAGCAGTAAAAAAGCTCCCTGAGCTCTGTTTCAGGTACCCCAGTGTTAGTGGCCTTGAGAACAGACTACAGTTTCCTTCCCCTCAGTCCATCTGCAGTTGACATGACAGCAACAGAAACAGGCATAGAGGTCAAAGAAAGCAGTAGCAGAATCACCTCCCTCTCCATCCATCCTAATTTCCTGGCAGGGAACTTTGGAAAAACAAAAATAATCTCAGTTTTCCTTTATTCCTTTTTGTCTTTATAAAAGGTCATATATTAGCCAGGTGGTGATGGTGTACACCTTTAATCTCAGCACTCAGGAGGCAGAGGCAGATAGGTCTCTGAGTTCAAGGCCAGCCTGGTCCACAGAGCAAGTTCCAGGACAACTATGGCTACACAGAGAAACCCTATCTGAAGGGAGGGACATATGATCATTGTCAGTAAAAATAGTGAAGATGGTTCCTCCATTGGTTGCTTTAGAAAATGTTTACTCGAGCCTTGTATGTGGATGGTCTTCAGAACATAGTGTGAGACCTGGGCCGGGTGACATGTGCCTATGATCACCTGGCATTTGGGAGGGAGAAGCAGGAGGATCAGGACTAAAGGTCACCCTCAGAGGACTCACCCACAGGTGTGTAGCTCCACAGCCCTTGCTCTACCATGCAAATGACAAGTGACAGTGGCAAGCCTGATCCTCAAGATATCAGATGCCGCTAACTGATGCCTGTGTCTTACAGAACTGCTGGAACTGTGGCCGAAAAGCCAGTGAGACGTGCAGTGGGTGCAATATTGCTCGCTACTGTGGTTCCTTCTGCCAGCACAAGGACTGGGAGCGGCACCACCGCCTCTGTGGCCAGAGTCTGCATGGCCATAGTCCTCACAGCCAGGGCCGGCCACTGCTCCCTGGAGGACGGGGCTCAGCTAGGTCTGCTGACTGCAGTGTGCCCAGCCCAGCCCTGGACAAGACCTCAGCCACCACCTCACGTTCTTCAACACCTGCTTCTGTGACAGCCATCGATACCAATGGACTCTGAACCACAGACTCCACCTGCCCTGATGACCACTCCACATGACAGAATGCTTGTACCAGGAAGCTAGCAATTAGAAAAAGTAGCTGTTGAGTCATCAGTAAGAAATGAATTTGCAGAGAGCATCCATGAAGCACTCCACAGCTTCTCTGGAATTTGCTACGTGTCCTTGGGAGAACGAGTGTGTCATTCTCTGCACATAGGAAATAGCTTGAGCTGCCTCCTTCCTGGCTTTCCTGATGTTTCTCTTCCAGCTAAAACTGGCATAAGCAGCCCCTTCCTAGTGTAGCCCGCCAGCTCCCTCTGACTCCTTGCATCATCAGATTGTCAGTAGTGTCCACACTGGGCACCTGTGCCCCATAACACCCATAGTGGAGGCCTGAAGCCTGATAGCAGGCTAAGAGAGGAGACCCTTCTTCCCCCTGCCTTCAGTTTCTTGAGTCTCATCGCCATTCTCAAAATCAGACACTGATTGGTCTGACAGACTTAAGTAGCCAAAAAGCAGTACTCAGGACTCCTTCCTGAGCCACTCAGACCTGCCAAGATGCTCAGACATGCCAGAAGGAAGCCACCACTTCAGTAAAGTCTCTAGTAATGGTAGAAGTTAAAGCAGTCTTCCCCAAGCATCAGAGATCATTTTGGACAAGATTTTCCAACCTGGCCAGCTTCATTAGTTTGGAACCCATCCCCCAACTCTGGTGTTTCACTTGATTTTGCTTGTGCAAAAAATAATCTTCATCGCATGGATTGGTAATGAGAAAGGATGAAACCGTTGTGTTAGTCTTTTCTCTGAGCATGTTGGCCATAAAATATTGAGTGCATCACCTGTTAGAAATGCAAAGCCCTCTGTCAATTGGTCTGTGTGTCCTTTTCTCAGACTATGCATGGCTGGATCACTGGAAGTGTCTCTTGCCCATAGGTTATGTTTAGCACCTCAGTTGAGCAGAGCTCTTGACCCTGATGGGATTACTTCACACCTGGGTTAGTGGCATGCTGGATTCATTATCAGTTGGTCATTCTCAGCATCCTTTTTCTGTGTTACATGTTTGATAGCATCCCTCACAGCTCAGAAAGAGTTTGTGAAGTTTCAGAACTGTTTTTGAAAAACCTAATCAGTTTTTCTTCCCATCTTGAAGAATTTTTCCAGTTACCTGATTCTCCAAATAGAGCATCACCTGAACCCTATTATCAGGCTGAGCACTGTCTCACCTTCTCTATTACCACTTGAGATTTGTTAGGAGTCCTAGGACCTTGCTCCTACCACTCAGTATCCTCCAGCATCCTATTGCCTTGTGCAGTCAATTGGGATGAGTCATTGACTTTGATCCTGTTGGTTCTTGGAAGCTTGTGGTCACCCTCTGTACAATGCCCAAATCTGAATACTAGCCCTTGCCTCATAAAAGCATGGATGTCATTTTCCTTGCATACAGTTACAGCTGGTTTTAAGATTTTTAAGTCCCCACCTTCTTTGAACAAGGATTTTCAGTTTTAGAAACTTAGACCTTTTAGTTTCAGCATAGAATACCCAAGCCCCACTGCTTGTCAGACAACCTAATGCAGCCTGGCCTGGGGTCAACTTGCTTCACTAGGTAGTCAGTACCAGACAATACTTGTCCATAATCTCAGACAAAAGGCTGTGTCATTAGAAGATCACAGGCTTCTGTGGAGTCTGAGAGTGTCTCATGATGTGTCCTGGGTCCATTATTCATTAGTAAATTGGATGAACACCTAAGTGTTAAAATCTTACAGCCACAGAACTATACCAGGTAGTTAAAGAGCTGGAACCAGCATACTTTTTAACCAGGTTGGAGATCAGTTTCTACAGCACAGGTTTGGGGTAAGGGCCTGGCCTACTTTTGTGGGCTACATGACTGCCCTGACAGATCCTGAGTTTCTGTAGTCCTGTTTGGGGACTGTGTGGCTTCTGTGCTCTGCACAGGTTTACCTATAGACCTGGGACAGTACTCTACACTATATAGTTCAGTTCTCCGACCTGTCACTGTCTTGAATCTGATCGCCATCACTCTTTTTTTTTTTAACTTCTTTATTTATTTAATTATTTGCCTTGGTGTTTGCCTGGAACTGGAACTACAGACAGTTGTGAGCTGCCATGTGGGTGCTGGGAATCGAACTCGGGTCCTCTGGAAGAGCAGAAGGTGCTCTTAACTGCTGAGCCATCTCTCCAGCCCCAGATCGCCATCACTCTTAAGTGGCATCTTCTTAGGACTTGCTTTTCAGATTCAGGGAGTTCCTTTCTGCAGTTCTTAAGCTCCTCCCGTGTTGGGAGGGGCAGCAGGCCTGGGGTAGGAGCTAGAGTTAGGTGAGTCCCAGCTCCCATTTCCTTTCTAGCCTAATATGACCTATTCTAAGCTGGAAGTGAACATAAAGCTTCCACACCACTAAAGAAAGAATAAACAGCTGCGTCAGGCTGCTCAGAGGTCTGTCTCTGCAGTAACTATTTGGGGAACAAAAAAGATCAGGACTTTATCATCATCTACCAAGTGAGAAATAAAATTGCAGGAGCCAGACAACACCAAAGGTAGCCAAACTGGAGTTATGCAACCACCACTCACTCCAGCAAATGGTGAAGACCTGGTATGTAGGACACAGTGAAAGCTGGGTTTGAGATTGGTAATGTGGCTAGCATGCAGAAGTCCTATATTTGATTCCCAGTGTGACATAAAGCAGCCATGGTGGTACCCATCTGTAATCCCAGCACTTGGGAGCTGGAAGCAGGGGGACTGGAACTTTAAGATCATCCTTAGTACATAGCACTTCTGAGGCCAGCCTGTCATACATAAGGTTGTTTCAACAGAAGGACGCATTGAAGGGTCACTGCAGCTCCATCCTATTGGCTCACGCTGGCAGGTGGTGGTGAGGACGCAGGCTCAGTGGTCTGTTCTTTTGGTTTTTTTCTGAGGCACAAAGTTACATGCTGTCGTGAATCTGTGTGGAAACAACATCTGCCCTCCTCAGATGTACTCGGTGTTGGTTTGTTAACTTCTGCAATACAGACTCTTTTACTCATTTGTTCCCTAGGAAGTGCTTCACATCTTGATGTAAACTCTAGCATTTTTAGCTTCCAGAGGGATGTCTATATTTTGTTTGTAGAGCTCTCTCCCAAAGGATGAAGTGACCCATACCTGCTCTTAGAGGTTGAAGACATTTTTCTGAGTGGCTCTGGAAGCTTTCTCAGCAAGTATATGAGGACTCAACAGAACTGCAAGGGTATGTTAGTGGGTTCTCCCTGGAGCATAAGGAATGAGCAGATGGCCATCATCCTGGAAACTGCAGATGGGTTTGTGGGTTGAATAAACCATTACAAATAGGACACATCTTGGAAGCTTTCTTCAGAACTGGACCAGAACCAAGGTTTCCAGGCTCCTGGTTCAGGAGACCAAGCCAGTGTGCTTTAATGAATGTTAGCTGTTTGCAGAGAACTGGGTGGTGGCATGTTTGAACCAAATGTGAGAAAGGCCAGAAGGAACTGAGCTGGCCAGTGTGGTCCATGTGGCCAGCTGTGGAGAACCCTTGACGCGGCAGCTGCTTAGCAAAGCCTGCCCACTCAAGTATATTCCTTATAAAGCCAAAATGCTGAACTACCTGCTTCTGCCTCATGTGTTGACACCTATTTCCAAAGATGATGGAGTAAATGTGAGCCAGGAGGGAGCTGAGGGGGTGAGTGATGTTCACCCTCCCATCTCTTTTTCCACAGCCCAAGAGGTGGTGCTTCCACTCAGACCCCATCTTGTCAGGCTTCCAGCTGCCCAGTATAAACTGTCAGTGCTTATACCAAATAGGGCATGTGCAGCTGGTGTCTGTCTGTCAGGGACAGCCGAGTCCCTGCCTTGTAGTTGCCAGAGAGAATCCGCAACAATTGTTCAGTGAATGGTTCAAAGGGCTGTTTGATACAAGGCCTTCATTCCACTCCTGTGGCTTTCCAAGTTCCTGATTAGGCTACAAAGGCTCCATCCCTACAGAAAACCAATAATGTAAATAAATAGAAAGCCAAGCCTCCAAGCATGGTTTGCAGAGGTGGGTGATGAATGTGAAGCCACCCACAGGACACATTTTTGAGTATGGTTTTTCTGTGCTTTGTCATTTGACTCAATAGAAACTTTTGTTACTTAACTCTGTGTATAACTTATTTAATGTACTGTATAAAGGAACCAAAACTGTTAAATATGTATTTAGTTTGTTCTACTTAAAGTAGTTAATAAAAATGCTATATTCCTTTCCTGACTCAGCTGGACTAGGCCTGGGCAGGGTAGTACAGTGCTAACAGTGCGGATGACATGTGGTCTGCTGCAGGCTTTGGTGTCTCCCTTCCCTCTCCCCACCCAGGTCTTTGAAGGGGCAGTGGGGCTCTGGCCAAAAGAACATGGGATTGAGCAGATCAGGCTCAGGAGGACTCCAGCAGGGAACCCTGAAGGGCTTGCAGTCAGACACTTCTTTGAAGCCAGTTGCAGCCACCTTCTCTGCCCCAGGGATGCCCAAGTGACCGTGCTGGTTCTAGTCGATTTTCTTGGTTCTTTGTGCTCTTCTCCACTGAGAGATTTTAGGAAAAACATTCAGCCACAGAATGGACTCAGGGTGTATTTTTCCCTAGTAACTTGGTATTTCCCTAGAAAGTTTCAGCATTAATATTATCTGGGTTTGTGAAATTTTTATGTCCTTCCTATACTAGCATTAATTCTTAATTTCATTGATGTTGTAATCTGAGGCGATACTTTACCTCCAGTTGCATGTCAGCCTCATTGTTTGGTATTGGGTGCCCTCTGGAGGACAAAGTGGTGACTGCTGCTTTTGCTTCATCTGAGCTAATTCCTATCCAGGGTGATATTCTAGCTGCTTTTGTCCTTTTCTGGGCTTCAGCCTTTTCTGAGTCTGTCTGCTTCCCTCTCCCTCCCCCAATTCCAAGACAGGATTTCTTTATGTAGCTCTGGCTGTCCTGGAACTTTAGAAACCAAGCTAGCCTTGAATTCATGAAGATCCCTCTGCCTCCCTGGGTGCTTGGATTAAAGGACCACCACACCTGGCATTTCTGGGGCATTCCTATGAGTTCCATGATGTTTTTTGAGTACATTAGTAAGTTCCTGAAGAACTCAGGATTTGGCCTTTTTCTTGTGTTGGACTCTGTCTTGCTTGACATCCCCCTAGACTTGGTTGGCCTTGGCACGTGGTAGGACTAAATGTCTTTCACCACTGCCCCTGCTTCTGTAGCTAGGATAATGCCACAAAGGGGTGTCCTTTTTTTTTTTTTTTAAACTTTATTTATTTATTTGCCTTGGTGTTTGCCTGGAACTGGAACTACAGACAGTTGTTAGCTACCATGTGGGTGCTGGGAATCGAACCCCGGTCCTCTGGAAGAGCAGATGGTGCTCTTAACTGCTGAGCCATCTCTCCAGCCCCAGGGGTGTCCATTTTTAATGCCTGCCACACTTGACAGCAAGTGGCAATTGATAGCAGAGCAAGCATCTTTCTGTCCTGTAACTTGGGATGCTAACAGTGCCTACCTCATGTTTGTGAAGGTGAAATGTGATCATTAGAGAGCCAAGAGGTACATGTGGATATTAGCTGTTGAGTCAAAGATAATCAAGCTGCAATCTATAGACCCATAGCAGTAGGTATGCAGCAAAGGGTGGGGGAGGGAGGGCAGGTAGATCTTGTCGGGAGGAAATTAGAAAATTAGTTATGAATGGAGATGGGCTGGAATGGAAGGATCAAGCGGAAAGGGATGAGAGAGAGGCGGGTAAAATCAGCCATTTGAGAGGTAGTATGTGCCTAATATAGTTAGAGCTTCTTAAAATATATGCACACAAAAAAATGGTCTAAGCAGAATCACCAAATAATGGAGACAAAGCCCCAAACGGCTATCTCATTACCAAGTGAAACTTCCAGTACTGGAATCATGTTGCATCTAATTGAGCTATTGGCCAAAGGGAATCCCCAAATGACCTAAGCTGTTGCCAAGACTGCAGGTTGCTTTCAATAAACTGATGGCAAGGCCCCACTGCTGAAGACAACACCTACACAAACCATTGAACAGAGAGCTGATAGCTACATAGAGCCTTCACCACTACTGGCAGTGCTAGTGTCTTTGGTACAGGAAGGTACTCTGCATGCTAACAAAAGAAACAGCAACTCAGCCAACAACTCTTTGATCTACATGGTGACTTACCTGCAAGATAAGCTAGGGCTATGATGGCCCAAAACTTATGGCAGGAACCAAGTGATACCTGACTTGATTTGAGGCCTACTCCACAAGATAAAACCCATATTCAGCACTGTTTGAGTGACCAAGAATTAGAGGGACCCTGCGTAAAAGCAGATATTACTGTTCTAAAAAACAACAAAATGATTCCTTAATGACCTCAGTGCCTTGCTCAACCATCATCAGAGAAGCTGCTTCTTCCAGCAGATGGGAACAAAAACAGAAAGCGACAGGCAGACGTGTAGAAAGTGAGACACCTTGGAACACTCAGCCCTAAACAGGATGTCTCCTCCCAGGGCTCAGGAAACCCCGTGGAAGAGGAGACAGAGTGCAAAGGCCAGAGGGGATGGAGGACACCTTCTAAGGCAACATGATCAAAGCTCCTGTGAATTCACAGAGACTGAGGCAGTATACACAGGGCCTATGAGGGTCTACGCCAGGTCCTCCCTCTGTGGATCTGTTGTAGCTTCCAGTTTAGAGTTTTTATGGGATGGATTCCTGAGTGTGTGAATGAGCAGGTCTCTGATTCTTGTGCCCTCTCTTGGGCTCTTATGTTTGTTTTGTTCAACTCTGATGTATTTCGTTTTTATTAACCCTTAGAAGCCTTTTTGTTTTCTTTTTTTTTATTATTTTAACTTTATTTATTTATTTATTTGCCTTGGTGTTTTGCCTGGAACTGGAACTACAGACAGTTGTTAGCTGCCATGTGGGTGCTGGGAATCGAACCCGGGTCCTCTGGAAGAGCAGATGGTGCTCTTAACCGCTGAGCCATCTCTCCAGCCCCGGGATTCATGCTTTTAATCACAGTACTTAGAATGATCCCAGGAAGATTGGAAGTTTGGGTTTATAGGGAGCTAAGGCCAACTGAGCTATGTGAGATCCTGCCTCAAACCAGGGACTGGAGAAATGCTTTTCCAAAGGACCTGGGTTCAATTCCTAGCACCTACATGGTGGCTCACAACTGTCTATGACCATAGTTCCAGGGATCCAGTGCCCTCTTCTGGACCCTATAGACACCAGGTATGTGGTACACATACATACAGACTAAAAACAAACAAAACATTTTTAGGGGATGGAGATGGCTCACTGGTTGAGAGTACTGCTCTTAGAGAGGACCTAAGTTCAGTTCCCAACACTCAGCAAGCTCAATGAAGACTGAAGAGAATGGCTTCCAAGGGCGCGCACATACACATACACACAATTAAATGTTTACTTTTAAAAAATAAACTCTTTGGGGCTAGAGGGCTGGTTAAGAGCACTTGCTGTCCCAGAAGGCCTGAGTTCCCGCACCCAGGTCAGGTAGCTTGCAGTTAGGGCCTGAGTTCCCGTACCCAGGTCAGGTAGCTTGCAGTCACCTGCAGCTCCAGCTCCCAGAGGTCTGATGACCTCCCCCACCACCTGACACACATGACATACACTCATATACGTGAATAAAAAAATCTTTATGAGGCAGAGGCAGGATTGCCACAAATTTGAGGTCAGTGTGCTCTACACAGCAAGTTGGAGGCAGTAGGGTCTCCATAGCAAAAGTCTGTCTCAACCTTTGTTACTACCAAAGAAAGTGTCGTGGTGAGTGTCCGCCCTAGCTCTGTCCAGGGAGCTGCTGTTACCATAGCTGTTCACATTGTATCCCAGCCAGTCTGATTCCTCACAGGTCCACCTATCCTTTAGCCCTGTGCATGGAACCTGTAGGATTTACTCAAGTAATGCTTATCTCAAGAATGACTTTCCCAGCGCTTGGGAGGCAAAGGCAGGTGGATTTCTGTGAGTTTCAGGCTAGCCAGGGCTACCCAATAAGACCCTGCTAAGAATGACTTCCTGGCACCTGTACTCTGCAGTCCCTTTGTTTTATTTTCTCAAAGGCAGTATCAACAGGAGCTGGTGCACACACAAAGAGCTAAGGTGCTGGGGGCTGGAGAGATGGCTCAGCGGTTAAGAGCACCGTCTGCTCTTCCAGAGGACCCGGGTTCGATTCCCAGCACCCACATGGCAGCTAACAACTGTCTGTAGTTCCAGTTAAACACCAAGACAAATAAATAAATAAATAATAAATAAAGTTAAAAAAAAAAAAAAAGAGCTAAGGTGCTATAACAATAGGCACTGTCTAGATTGCTGCCCCTGGCCGGACCAGGAGCCAAGGCCCAGTCATGGTCATAGGCCGTCCAGGAACGTGGAGTGGCAGGTAAATCAGAACACTGGCCTCAGGACTCAACTTGGCCTACCATGGCCTGGTTGCTAGTGTTCCATCATCCCTAGTGCCTGTCACAGAGCAGGTCTCCAGTGACTGTTAGGAAGACTACAGATCCAGTCACAGCAGGCTCTAAGGGTTAGGATACTGGAAGTGATTCTGATGATGCTTTATCCTTCTGCTGAAAGGGCGAGACAGTGTTTCTCTAGAGTAGACATCAGTGAGGCTAAGGAGTGAGGCTGGGGATGGCCCATCAGCCTGCATGAATTGGGACTGGGAAAGGCCTCAAATATCAGACAAGAAATGATAGCAGTAGAGAAAAAAATAGCAATTGAAGGGTCCTAAGGGATGTGACCACAGGAAAGAACACTGGGGCCCCTTGAGGTACATAGTACAGTCTAATAAAGCTGTCATTGTCCTGAGCTGTGTGTTATGGTGGGAACACAAGACAGAGATACAGTGAGCTGTGGGAGTGTACACCATTAAAGACAGAGTGTGCCCCCACGACCCCAGCCTTAGACTCGTGTTGCTCCTGGGGCCTGGCCTCCTGCGCCCTTTTCATTCTGTCCTTTTGTGCCTTTCACAGCTCTTCTTCCCCACCACCTCTCCATCCACTAAGATTCCCTGCTTGAACTTAGAAAACTCAAACCACGTACTCTCTCCTGGGATCCCAGCAGCATAGATTCCCCTCCACCTGCATCCTCCCTGACAGCTCTGGGCATTCAGCAAGGGAGCAAGGAGGCAGGTGGCTTATTAAATAAGTTAGTTGGATCTGATAGAAAAGGCCTCTAATCCCAGCATCTCAGGAAGCTGAGGCAGGGGAATCAAAAGTTCAAGACCTGAATTAGAAACTTACTGAGATCCTATCACCTAATTGGAAGTTAAAACATAAGTCAGGCCTGTCAGTGCAAGGTGAGGCAAGAGGATTACCCAAGTTTCACACTATCTCCAAACTAAGATAAAAATTGAAAAATTAGGACTGGAGAGGTGGCTCAGAGGTTAAGAGCACTGTTCTTCCTAGAGGTCCTGAGTTCAATTCCCAGCAATCACATGGTGGCTCACAACCATCTATAATGACATCTGGTACCCTCTTTTGTACACTGTATACATAATAAATTTTTTAAAAAATTGAAAAATTAAAAGGCTGTAGCTCTGTAAAACAGCAGTTGTGAAATGTGTGGGGCCAAGGGTTCAATCACCAGTACTTTAAAATAATAAAGTGAAAATAATCAATAACCCTGACACTTGAAAGGCAGAAGCAGGTGGACCTCTGAGTTGAAGCTAACATAGTGAAGACCCCATCCAAAGCAAAACCAAAAACAAACTCAAAGCCAGGTATAGGTATAGATCTATGTTCCAGCACTTAGGAAACTGAGGCAGGAGAGTCTCAGCAAGTTCAAGGTGTATCTGAGGACCTTGTCTCCAAAGTTAACTCAGAGCATTGAACAGTAAACATCCTGGGACATGAGATTAAGAATGCTCCCCTCGGGGCTGGAGAGATGGCTCAGCGGTTAAGAGCACCGTCTGCTCTTCCAGAGGACCCGGGTTCGATTCCCAGCACCCACATGGCAGCTAACAACTGTCTGTAGTTCCAGTTCCAGGCAAACACCAAGGCAAATAAATAAATAAATAAATAAATAAATAAATAAAGTTTAAAAAAGAAAAAAGAATGCTCCCCTCAGAAGAGCTGGCTGAGGTTTTAAGCACCTTTAAGGTATTAATGGGGCCAGGTGTGGAGTCGGGAAGCACACAGCATCCTGGCCAGTATGGCTACATAGTAAGAGCTCTCAAAAACAAAGCCAGGGGCTGCTGAGATAGCTCAGTCAGTAAATTTGGGTGTTTTTGTTTGTTTTGGTTTTGGTTTTTCTTGTTATGTATACAGTATACAGAAGAGGGCACCAGCTGTCATCACAGATGGTTGTGAGTCACCATGTGGTGCTTGGAATTGAACTCAGGACCTCTGGAAGAACAGTCAATATTGTTAACCTCTGAGCCATCTCTCCAGCCCCAGTTTTGGTTTTTCAAGACACAGGTTTTTTTTGTGTAGACCAGGCTGGCCTCAAACTCACTGAAATCTGCATACCCCGCCCCCTCCACCAAGTGCTGGGATTGAAGGTGTGTACCACCATTGCCCAGCTCAGTAAAGTTTTTAAGAAAATTTGAGTTCAATCCTCATAACCCTTATTTTTAAAAAGCCAGGTGAGGCTAAGCTCTCAGTACTAGGGAAATAGAGGCAGATGAATCCCTGGGGTTTATTGGGATTGCCACAGTGTAGGTAACAAACCCCTCAAAGGAGGCCCAGCGCCCATGTGGAACAGATACTGGCAGCACATTCTGGAGCCTGCTGGATTCAAGTGCTGGCCCCAAGGCCTCCAGGCCTCTGCTGAGGCCACTAGGGAGAACCACAGAAAAGACCTTGCTTGGAGGCCAGATCTGCACTCTGCCAGCAGAGATGCTTTTCTGGCCACACCCTAGCACCCAGCAAGGATCTGGCACACAGGCACATGAATGAAGGAAGCAGCACTCAGACCCTAGCCGCCAGCCTTGGCTTCAAGCCTACTGCAGCTTCCAGAGTGATGCTCCTTTGAGGGACCCCCTCCCCAGCACCCCTAGTCTTTCTTCCCCCTGGTCTTAGCATCCCTCGTATTTGGCTTCCCTTGGTTAATTGGAGTATCCTTGCCACTCAGAACTTTGGATCCCCATGTGTGAGACAGGAGACATCCATTCTGTGTCCTTGTTGTACCTACCATATGCCTTCCTGTAAAGCATCACTTAAGGCATCCCATTAGTTATTTCTCAGCCTTGTCCTGTAGGAGTCTCCCCGCCCTGCTATGACTGGTAGGACTCCTGGATAGGCTATAAAGAGACGGTGGTGAGGACAGGCTAGCTTGGCGGGCTCTGGCACGAGATAGATCCACTCAGGAATCCAGCCAGGCAAGCTCTTTGGAACACCAAGAAGGCTCTGTAGGACAAGGCTAAGCTTGGACCTTATCATTCCTCTTTCCCAGGCAGGCAGGGCTCTGGGAAGCAAGGTCTGGAGTATAGCCTTGAGCTGAGAGTGCTGATGAAGTCCCCTCTGCTGGTGAGGCAGCTTCAGCTGGGGGCCAACTGCAACTTTATTCCCTGAGTTTTCAATCAAGGTGGCCAGGAAAGCCTGGCCTTGCTGAGTAAGCAGACAGACAGACAGAGGCAACACCACAGGTAACCACCAACTTTATTGCCTCTGTGCTGGGGTCCCAGACCCCACTTCAGAGATCTCTGGGGGCAAAGGTAACTCTAGGCCTAAATTATTGCTACTCTGCAAGGTCCTCTTGGGGCTTCTCATAGTGTCCTGAGAATGGATGGGGTGATAGCATGCAAATGATATGCAAATGACATGCAAACCAACCTAGGATCCTCCAGAGGTGTCTGGTGCAGCCACTGAAGCTAGAAATCCTAGGGCTGACACAGAAGGGTGATATATACCCAGGTTTCTACTCTATATTACAGACTGAGTTGGCCTAGCCTTAGGGGTCAAGGTTCCAGGATTTGAGGAGGGTCCCTGAGCATCAGCCCTGGTTCTGCCACTGATTGAGGAAGAACAGAAACCTAACCCCAAACAGCAATCGGAAAGCAGGACACCCTAGGTTGCCAGAGAGGAAAGGAATCTGCCTGGGTCACACAGCAAGGCAGAGGAAAAAGGGACCAGGATCTGGGCTTCCTGAGTCAAGCAGAAGCCCAGGTGCTTGGAAGCTACAAACAGTAAATAAAAAAGCACATAGCCCAGTTCCTGATTCCTGTGCTGAGACCCTCTACCAGCTGATCAGGCCCTTAGCCTGAGTACAGGCAGGCTCCTTGGTCTTAGTGTAGCGTTTTCCAATGCAGAAGGCTCTGGAGTGATAGGCTAGGCTGCAGTCACCAGCTTAAGCAGAACGGGCTCAGTTATTATTCATAATCCACCAGGAGGCTGTGGGTGAGAGGTTAGGGGGTCAGGAGCTATGGGAGGAGCTTCCCTTCCTGGGTTGCAGGGCTGTTTGGAGCACAAGGATACTGCACACCTGGGAAGAACACAGTGGTGAGGGTGTCCGGGGCCCGCAAGTGATCGATGAGGGTGCGCTGGAAAGCCTTGCTGCAGGGCGACTGCTGGTGCCTGGAGGGCCATGGAACAGACAGAGGCTGCAGCCATCTGCTCTAAGATCAATGCTCTAGGTTACCCAGGATTAGTCCTACTGCCTGCACTCAGGCACCAACCCTTCCTGTACTGGTTCTGGCCTCAGGTCTTCCCCCTTGGTGAAACAGGAACAAGGTGCCTACGTCAGTAGGGTACTGCAAGGAGTAAATGAAGGGCCTGAGGGCACAGGGGCTTACACTGACAGCAGTGGTCATCACTGCATGCCTACTATGCACTTGGCGTTGTATCAAGTGTTAGAGTCTTGTTACATAGTTCAGACTGGCCTTAAATCACTGACCCTCCTAC
Organism: Sigmodon hispidus; assembly: GCA_004025045.1. Lineage (NCBI taxonomy): Eukaryota > Metazoa > Chordata > Mammalia > Rodentia > Cricetidae > Sigmodon > Sigmodon hispidus. The sequence goes on along the minus strand of PVIH01003985.1, from coordinate 34,905 downwards.
CTTTGCCTTCCAAGTGCTGGGATTTTAGGTTTGTGCCACTGTGGTTGACTTGTCTTATTCTGTCTGTTGTTTTTCTGTTTGTTTGTTTTGAGACAGGGCTTCGCTGAATTTGCTATGTAGCTCAGGTTGGCTCTGAACTCTGAGCTCTCCTGTCTGTGCCTTCAGTGTTGATATAACAGGCAGGCACTCAATGCCTAAGTTACATTCATTCTTAACACATCATCTCATCTGGAACGCAGATCTGTTAATTAAGTTATCTAAAGACACAGCTGGCAAACAGGAAAGTAGAACTTGAACCTGGTCAGATGTTAAACCGCCACTCACCTTCTCCAGGAGGCTTCATCCTGCCAGAACTCATATAGGGCGAAGGCAGTGTGCTGTAACATCTTTTGGGCAGACACACTACAGAATCAAAGAGGTAAGCCAGGCTGGACCACCATTGCCTAATTGCCAAGGGTCTTGTGGGAGCCCTGCCCAGAGTCCCCCAGCCTACCATCCCTCCTTCTCACCCCTCCCCACGTTAGCCATCCCACTAGCTAGCCAGGGACTCACTGCAAACAGTCTCTCTGGGCCCCTGTGAAGTTCATGTAGCAGCACAGGGCACGGTGAAAATCCTGCAGAGCATCCTCTGCCACCTGTACCTGTCTCTGCGCCACAAGGATGTGCTGGCAAGAGAGCATCTCGTCACTGGGGTGAGCTAAGCTCAGAGTGTAACTTCACCCTTCCTCATATGGTTCAGATTTGTGCCCTGTGGGTCAATTCCCCACAACCAACAAGACCTCCCCAGCATCTCTGACTCCATCAGTCCACTCTGCTGTCCCACTTCCCACTATGCCCTTCATCTTCCATCCCTACCTCAGGCCTGACTTTGAGAGATACGGAGGAGAGAACAGAAAACCTAAGAGGGTCATAGAGCACAAGCCAAAAGCCAGCCCCTCCCTACCAGGTCTGAGTAGACAGCCATTACCCTTCTTCATGAGTTCCTATTTCCCAAGCTCACCGAGTCAGGACCCTTGGCAAGGTCCTCTTCATGCAGAGGTTCCAACCGGGGTACCTGCAAGGGACATGGAACATAGGCCAAGCCTCTAACATATATTGGTTTAGGCAGGTGCCACAGAAGTCCTCTCTGAGGGGCACTGGCCATTCAGCCACTTACCTTGCATTCAAGCTGGTCTATGAGCTCCTGGAGGCGGTTGACCTGCAGCCGCCACTGCAGCTCAGCCTCTGAATTCCACCCTGGCAGGGGCACCAGGAGAACATCAGTCAGGGGCCCCTGAAGCTGGATGTCCTCTCAGGGTGAACCGGGAACAGCGGCAGAGCAAAGCCCTGGGAGAACAGATGCTGCCACATCTTCCCTGGGCCCCTTGTAGCCAGACTCTGCCCTGCCACAAACACACCTGTATCAAATGATCTAGGAGACCAGCTTGGTGACCAACTGATACTCCTCAGGGCTCTGCGGCCTGCTCGCCGACTGCTGTGGGACCTACTCTGCACTTTGATATTTTCTTCATCCAACCTAGAAAATAGAAGGTCAGCCTGCTATCCCCAGATCCATAGGGTCAAGGGCTGGAATTCTAGCATAAGACCAAGCATAGCTTAGGTGGGGTAAGACAGATATCCTGGGTCTTGGAAGTCCAGCCCCCAAACCACCCATCCTTTCTGACCAGCTCATGGCCTCCCTGTCCAAGAGTGTGGTCTCCAGAAGTCTGGGTGGACCATGTCACTGAGGAGTTTGGAATGCAGGAATAAAAGGCCTGCAGGTCAACAGCACTTTCATATACCGCTGACCACGGGCCTGGGCCTCCAGAGTGTCTGATGCCCCCTCCAGGGAGCTCTGCAAGGCTTGTAGCTGATTCACAGTCTCTCGAAGCAGGAATCGTGTGACAAACTGGTCCACCTTGGAGGCCTGTTCATACTCCTGTGGGCAGGGCAGAGAGGTGTGGTTGAAGAAGCAGCTTACCTTGCTGTCTGTCTATGTCTTGCTCATTAGATCAGCACGGAAAGAGAAAGGTGCAGGCCCAGCACAGGCCAGTCACTCACTTTCTAGTTTTGAGACAGGGTCTTACTTTTTAGCACAAGCTGGCCTTGAATTCATGATCTTCCTGCCTACAGCTCAGTGCTAGAATTAAAGGTGAGCACCACTGTGCCCAGCTTCTAGGGGCCTCTTTTTTGGTCCAGGCAGGGAGGTTTTATTATCTTGGCAGGTATGGAGCTGACTCATAAGGATCACAGCCCAGTAGTAGACTGGTTTTCCTGAATCTCAACTTCTCTGTTAAGCGTCATCCTTATCTTTGCCACAGCCAGCGATCCTCTTGAACACAGCCAGGCAGGGTGAAGGTGCAGGGCAGGAAGGCCAATTTTACACTTGGTATAAAATGATATATCATATGGCCCCTTACTGACCTGTTGAACCCAAACTCACAGTCTACATATGCATCTGTTCTTTCATTATTCCATTCACCAGTCTGTAACCAACACTTACTGTATGGATTTTGCTAGATGCTACATACACAAGACATCCAGGTCACTGAAGAGATGCATACACACTTACCTGCACCGACCCCAGCCTACACTACCAGCCTCCCATCAGTTCCTTGAAGATAAGCAGAAGCAGGGAAGCAGACCATGCATCAGCCCTGTGCTGACCATCCTGGGATGCTCACACTCCCCAGCTGCTGTCACCTGCCCTCCATTTCTCCCACCATACTGAATCAAGGTTCCCCTTAGTTACTTGCTTCATAGGACTCAGCCTAGTGCCTGCAGTTGGAGTTCTCGATCTGAAAATGCCACTGTTAGTAACCTGTCCAGCTACATACCTGGACAGTCAGGATGCCTTTAGAAGCCTTCACCCACACCACACACCCAAACCTAGATGGGAGTCACAGGGAGCCATGTATCCCCAGCAACATCTGTCATGGGCTTCGTCTCTTACTTATCACCTGCTTTGGCTCAACAAAGATGGTACCTTCTGGACCAGGCCAATAACAAAAGGGATGGAATAGTGCTTGATTCCTAGCCTGAAGTCTGTGGGTTCTGTTTCTATGACAACTTCCCTTTGGAGGTACATGATAACTAATCAATTTTTTTTGCTGCTTGCAGCCAAAAAACCTAGTTGGAAGAACCAACCACCCCATACCAGACTCATCCCAAGAATTTCATTTAACCATCTTAATTTGTAGGAACCATAGTTGATTCTTTGTCTCTGGGGCCTTGAGATACTGAACCTTGGCTAAGGTTAAGCACGTAATTAGAGGCAGGTCAGGATTCAAATTAAAGCCACAGAAGTTCCCCTCTACTGACCTGTAAGCATCTTAGAAGCATTGCTCTGTTAAAGTACTAGTCCTGTTTGGCAGCTGGGAAGTTGAGACCAGAAGTTGGTCATAGACAGTGAGTAGAGGCCAGATTCTCCGGGGAGTTCCAGAGCTTTGAGGTGGTGAGGTCACTTGTGAGCTCACAATGCAGTTCACTTGGTAGTACAGGGCCAAACAGGGCCCTTGGGTAGAGGGCAGGGCCGAGGCAGCATGGACAGTGGCCTCTAGTGACCAGTCCTACAATGGGAAACAGCAGTTCCCACAAGAGGACCAAAGCACCCAGTCAGGCCAGCAAGGACAGGCCGCCTGACATGGACAAGGCCCGTCACAAGCAGTTCTTCAGCCACCTCAAGCGGAAGAAGCCAAGTGTGAGTATGGGAAAGCCAGAAGGGATGGGTGCTGGGTGCCGAGTCTGAGTCTACACCTTTAGACCCAGGTGCATGAGAGGATTAGAAAATCTCTTTAGAGAAGGAAGGTCCCTGAAGCCGATTTAGGTGGTATGGGGGGGGGGTCAGAAGCAAGGGCAGAAGGTGGGACTCTCTTGAGCAGGCCTTAGTGTCGCCGGGGCCACAGGCATGGACTACCCTTTACTCCCTCTCTCCAGCCCACAGCCTCACAGCACATCACCTTCCCCTTCTTTCAATGGCGAGAGGCCCCTGACTCCGCCCGGGTGGGTGAGAACCCCCGCATCAAGGCTGGGAAAGTACGCAGTGGATCTCCCTAGGGTGGACGATGGCAGGGTCCCGGGTGCGGGGTGGGTGGCCCTGATGGCACTATGGGGTTCGGGAGGTTGAGCCCTCCAGAGGCGCGGGAGCGGCTTCAGGCCCTGCTCGGCGCATTGGCGTCCTTTCCCTCACAACCCGCCCACCCAGACCAAGATCGTACTGCTTTTCCCTCTGGACAAGAGGCAGCAGCTGGCCGAGGCTGCAGCGGGCCCGTATGCGCGGCCGGGGCGGCCGGCTGAGGACACGCTCGGCGCCTCGACATGCTTCCCAGCAGTGGCACCCATGCTGCGTGGGGCAGGCGACGGCGTGGACAGGCGCGAAGGCGCCCGTGCACGGGAGATGAAAAGGATCCTGGTGCTGCTGCTGCAACTGGACGCGCGGCTGCAGGAGGAAGGGCGCCGCGGAGCAGGCGGCCGGGCGGGCGGGGCCAAGGCCCTGCAGGGCTGGCAGCCCCTGTACGCGCATCTGCTGACCCACCGCGAGGCCTGCAGCGAAGGCGACCCCCGCGAGGAGCAGCCACGCAAGCGGCGCCGCTGCCCTCGCCCGCGGCCCTGAGTGCCTGGCATGGCGCTGGGATCCCCCAGCGCTAGGACTCTGCTCAATAAAGAGCACATAGCAACCTGGGCGTCTGCCACCTCTGTCCCTGCCGTCAGATCCAGCTGAGGCCCCCGGTGAGTAGGAATGAAGGCTACTTAGGACAACCACCACCTCGACCTGGAGCTAGGGCTACTTTTATCTTTGTGCCACAAAGGTCAGCTCATGCCAGCCAGACCCACAGGCTCAAGGTGGGCGCGAGCAATCTGTACTTGGCTACACTTGGAAGGACCTGTTTCCGGCAAAGGCTTGAGGTCTCCAAGAGTCCTCAACATTTAAAAATCTCTCTTAGGCAGAGGGAGGGTCCCAGGCTGTTAACAGACACCATACCAGGAAAAATAGGCTGGTCAGCCATGGTAGTGTGAAACCTCAAGTTCTGCCTATGGGAATACATTCAAGAAGAGGGGTTTGAGTCTCTGGTCTCTCACTCCTGCCTGACAATGGTCAGTAACTCCCAAACATTCTACTCCCCCAATTTTAGGGTTCTTTAGCACCTTCCTCCCTAGGTATCTAGTTCCATCTTCTATGGAACTATGGTCCCCCCTAGGCATCTGGTTCATCTCATATGTAGCCAGAAGCGTCTTGCAAAGTACCGATCTGTCTATGGCAGTTCATCCCCCCCTTCATAGCTCCCACTATTTCTCTACTACTCCCTCAAAAGCCCAAGGCTAAAATCGGGATGTGCACGCCCAGCTCCCCAGCCTGTCTGCCCTTAGTACCTCTCTTGCCCCTGTCCTTCCATACTGACACAGCACCAGTGGTCTTCAGTGTCAGTAGTCCTCCTTACATCTCTTCTGAGAAGCAGCATGCTCTGAGCAGAAGCCAGCCACTGCCTTTCTTGGATTCCACACCCAGCTTCCAGAACAGACCTTAAAGCTACCATCTCCAGCTGCAGACTCGAGGAGTATCAGCACTCAGGAGGGGCGGGGCAGGAGGATCTTGAGTTCAGTGCAACAGATGGCTTCAGAAAACCAAGACTGAGTCCTTTTTCCTGTGGCACACTGACGACCAACTCAGAGTGCCTCCCCTGGGGCCAGAGGTAGCAGCAGGATGAAGGTCTCAGTCAAATAGAGCCATCAGCCATGGAGTTAAGGATATACTTTTTGTCACTGTCCACAGGCTTGAATCATGCTGGAAAATGTATGACCCAGGCACAGCATTGAGAGCTAATTGCCCTGTCACATGTTCCCACACATGCTCACTTGGCCCAAGCTGGCTCTATCATCCCCTTCCCCAGGGCTATAACTGGGACCTTTCTGAGATCTTCCCAGTTAACCACAACCCTGTGATTAGATTCTGTTCCTAAAATCTATTTCACCCTTGTGATCTAGAAAACATCCAATATCTGTGTAATCCTTCTGTTACCTGAAGTGTATCTGACTCATGTTAGCAACCAAAGTGGTCCTAAAGAGAATAGTCTATCCAGGAGGTGAGGCTCACTGCCACCTTTGGAGGAAGAAATACCACAAAGAAAGGTGTGGACTTGCTTCAGAGGTGAAGGGGTCAGGCCAGGCCCCCAGTGTAGCTATCAGGGCCGAGCACAAGGAAGTCCTCATTGCAGCTGTAGATGTGTGCTTGAGCGCTTTCTCTTTAGGACTGGGATAGAAGGGCTGCTCGTGACCGGAGTACAGATACTCCAAGAATTTGGGAGAAAGAATTAACTGGCTGTGCTGGTCAGCCAGTTCCCAAATGGCTGCCATTAGCCCAGTGCAGGAGGAAGGGGGTGAGGTCATAATGAGCCCAGTCTGAGTTCCTTCTCGAACCATTCCTTCCCACCTCCACAGCCAGGTAACTCTAGCCAAGCTAGGTGAAGTGCCAAGAGATTTCCTGGGAGGCCAGGACTCTGGGACCCTAAGAAAGAATCAAGTACTAAGGGTCACACCCCAGCTTTGGGGTGGGGCCACAAAAAGGAAACACCACACTAAGAGGCGGGACCTCGTAGTCAGAGGTGGAGCTGAGAACTGGGGGCCGGTTATCTGCCCTGAAGGCCCACAGGGCTTCGGGGCACACTGAGCCCAGAAGGTGGCGTCGGTGCACAGGACCCGCCGCGTCCACAGGCTGCCCTCATTGGACCACGTTGCGGTGGTGATAGACCAAGGCTCGGGCTTTACCAAGGCGGGCTTCGCCGGGGAGATGCAGCCGCGCGTTGTGCTGAAGAGCTCCAGTCTGATGCCAAGTTGGGACCGGCCTGTGCTGCCCGGAGCACCGGGTTGCGAGTTGGCGGGTGGCGTGGCGCGTGCGCACCCCATCAAGCACGGTGTGGTGGTGGACTGGGATGCACTGGAGGGACTGTGGGAGCGCCTAATGGTGGGAGGCCTGCAGGTCCATCCCGAGCAATGGCCTGTGCTGGTGAGTGACTCTCCATCAGCACCACCCGAAGGCCGAGAAAAAGTGGCCGAGCTGCTGTTCGAGGCCCTGACAGTGCCCGCGTGCCACATGGCCAGCACGGCACTGCTGGCACTTTGTTCTACGGGAGCATTCAGTGGACTGGCTGTAGAAGCGGGCGCGGGTGTGTGTCACGCCACACCGGTCTATGCAGGTCACTCGTGGCACAAGGCCACCTTCCGTCTGAACGTGGCAGGCAGCACCCTGTCACGCTACTTTCGAGACCTGCTGGTGGCAGCGTCCCCTGATCTTCAGCTTCAGGCTCTGCCCCGCAAGACCATTACACAGCTCAAGAAGCGCTGCTGCTATGTGTCCCTAGATTTCCAGGGTGATATCTGTGACCCTGCCCGCCACCAGAGGGCCTGTTATTGCCTGAGCAATGGCTGCTACGTGTATGTCGGCAGCGAGCGCTTCCGCTGCCCTGAACCCCTTTTCCAGCCAAGTCTCCTAGGCCACCCTGAGCCAGGACTGCCCATATTGGCCTTCCAGGCACTGCAGAAGATTCCCCCAACGTTGCGAACAAGACTGGCCAAAACAGTGGTGCTGGCTGGTGGATCTACCCTTTTCCCCGGCTTTGTGGAGCGCATGAACCTGGAGCTAGAAGCACAGAGCAGGAGGCATGGGTCCCCGGCCCTGCAGCCCTGCCTGGTGGCTCATCCTGGGCGGGGCACAGCTGTGTGGACTGGAGGTTCTATGATGGCCTCCTTGCACTCCCTTCAGTGCCGCTGGGTGACTCGAGCCATGTACGAGGAGTATGGCCCTTTCCTTGTGCGAGAAGTGTTTGATTGAGTTTTATATTGAAGTAGAATGGATGGTGCCACCATGGGTACTGCAGGAACAGAGGGGCAATGCTGTCCTAGCATGGAGAACCACATAAACAGATTGAAGTGTTTGCAGCAAGCAGGGTTATATGTGGATGGGTTGCCCTTTTCCTTTCTGGGTTAACCCTGACCCTCATTTTGCTTTCATTTGAATGCCCCAAACCACCACCAATTCATAGAATGTCAGTCCAGCAGGGCCAGGCTCAAAAAAACAACACTTGGAAAAACTTCTGCATGAAGGAACTAGAAGCCCTGTCCCTAGCTGTGTGCCCTGGTGATCCTTGAAGCCCTCAGTTTCTCTTTTCTGTAGAGAGTGGAGTCAGAGGACACTGACCAGCATGTGCAAGGCCTTAGGGTATATCCTCAATAATCAGGATAAAAAGGATAGTCAGATAAAGCCCCAGGCCTCTTCACCCCATCCCTGGACATGGGGAGAGGGAGAGCTTTTTCCTCTATTTTTTTGGAGACAGGATCTCAACTGTATATCCAGGCTGGGTTCAGTCTCAAGCTCTCCTGCTTCTTCTAAGTGCTAGGGTTAAAAATGTAAGCTACTGCCAGGCAGTGATGGCTCATGCCTTTAATCCCAGCACTCAGGAGGCAGAGGCAATGGATCTTGTGAGTTCAGGGCCAATCTGGTCAAAGAGCAAGTTCCAGGACAGCCAGGGCTACACAGAGAAACCAAGAAGAAAAATGTGTAAGCTACTGCCTAGTCTTGGCAGAGATAGTTCTTAACACATACAGGGAAGGGTTTTTTATTTTGTTTTGGTTTTGGTCACTAAAGGTCTGGAGTCCTGGCTGTCAGCACTTAGACAAATTATAATATAGGCCAACAAACTGGTAGGCATATCTATACACACCTGCCTTCTCACATGCACTGTGAACATGTGTGACCTCATCTCCTATGTCCTAGCCCATGCCTGCTAGGTCTTGGCTTGACAGCCCCCAGCAGTTTCATCAAGCCAACAAAACCTATGTTGCCTGAATTGTTTTGGGTACTGGGAACAGAGCAAAGACACTAGATTTCTGTCTCTCCTCCCCTCCCCCCATCAGGGTCTTACTTTAGCCAGGCTGGCCTGAAACTGACAGCAAATCTTCCTCCCTCTGTCTCCTGAGTATTTGGATTATAGCTGTGAGCTATCATGACCCACTGAATTGTTCATTATCACCTCTGGCTTATAGTTGTGGAATCTGGACCAGGGAGTCAAGGGCAGTCATTAAATGGGGATACCTGAATCTGAACCACAGCAGGAAAGAGTCCCACTGCACCCCTAAGCCACTATTTCAGGTTCCCCATAGGCCCTTCCCTGTACTTACCAGCTTTGTAGTGTCCATGGCAGTGAGCACAGCACGGTTCAGTGACTCCAATGCAGCCAACACAGGCCGATAGACACCCAGGTGTTTGGAGAAATAGTCTGTAGGCAGAAACTGTGCTCAGGGGTGCCAGCCCATACCATCTCCCCTGCCTGGAATTCTTTTGCAGCCCCAGCCTTCCTATCCTGTGAGACTAGCCCACAAAGCATTCCTTACCACACCCACCTGCCCAGGGGCTGGGATGCAAGGGCCGGCATAGGCCTTACTCACCACACAGTTTCTCTGTTTCTAAATTGCTGTGAGGGAAAGAGAAAACATCCTTCAGACCCTTAGAACCTGGGCCTGGTGAACTGAACATAGATGTCAGTGCCCTCAACCCTTTTACCTAGCCTGACATGATATCTGCTTGGTGTGGGAATGGACATAGGTACTTCAAAGGGTTATTCCAAGCCTTTGAAGCCTTGAATGCTGATCTAGTCTGAGATATATACACTAAGAAGGGAAAGGAGGGGAGAGGCGCAGCCGTGCTTCTTCACGGCGTGTGTGTCCCCAGGTGAAGAAGCAAGGAAGGAGTGTTCACTTGAAGCAGATGTGTATATGTGAACATGTGGGAATACGTGTATTCCTGCACCTGCACCCAGAGGCGGAGGCAGGCAGAACCCAGCTGTCCTCAGACATCCTCTGCATGGGAATGGAAGGGCTGAGCACGGTGGTGACTCAAGCCTGGTTATTCTGGGGTCCCGGCTGGAAGCAGTGTAGCAACAAGGCTGGAGCTGAAGAAGGTGTGGGTGGGTGGATCAAGTTGGCACTGTGCCCTGGCATCTTTCCCCACCCCCTGGCCTCCAGAAAGAGGCATGACAGCAGGGAAACACAGTGTGTTGGGACAACCTGGCCAGGTACTGCCACAGCAAGCCATCCCTTCTATTGTACTCACTCAGTGAGATGCCCATCGATGCCACTGAACAGTTCCCGCAGCTCCGCTGAGCTGAGAACCCCATCAGCAAAGTAATTCTGGAATTCTTCAAATGACAGCTTACCATCGTCTGGGGAGAGACAGGGCATGGAGCTGGTATCCTTGAATCCCTGGCTGCATCCTGTCCCTGGATCCAGGTTCCTCAAATGCCTAACAGCACTCACAATCACTCCGCCAGATAGATACCCTAGTGGTGGCTCTGACTGTATTGGACAAAAGGACAAGAGTCCCCAAAAGTATATGCTGAAGAAGACAGGGCCCACCTTGTACAGGATACATTTGGTGGGGACTCAATATGTGCCAATGGAAATATTAGAATACAGCCCTGGGGCACACCAGAGCATGACTTAGGACTTAGAGGCATGGTCCCTGGCCCCATAAACTACCCTTGCCCCAGGGTCACAGAGAAGCAGGAGAAACCTTTTAACAGTGAGACTCTACAAAGCAGCAGACTTGCTCTGACTAGAACGAGCTTCCCATTATAGAGGGCATGTAAACAGAGGCAGAGACAGAGACAAGGACGGTTGAAGATGTCTGATGGGCTTGGTCTGAGTGATAAGCAAAGACAGGGAGGGTCTGAGAATGCGCTGAGAGTCTCAAATCAGTGCTCCTCACTGTCTGAAGACGTTCAGAAAAGGACAAGTACTTGGGGACACAAGGAGGCTGAAACACATGAGTCTGAGCCCCAGGGAGAAGTGGAGGTTGAATGGGTGCCCCACTGCATAGTCCAGGGAGCCTATGGTGACCTATCTCACAGATCTGTATCTCAGGCCCACTAATTAAAGCCTTAGACAATTGATGCACTTCTATGAAATGGAATGAGGAATTCTCACCCAGCAAGCTGTTGTAAGGACATCGCAGGCCTTGTATAAGCACCCATCACTGAACTGAGGTGCTGCTTACCATAAGCCTTCACCTGCAGCCTCAGGTTAAAGCGCATTGCTCTGTTCCATTATTCTGCACACGGCTCTCTCCAGGCAGTGTCCCTTGTTTCATCCGCCATCTGGGAATCCCAGGATTTCACTCTAGGCTACACCTCTAAGTCCCTAGGTCTCCTACCTTGCCACCCCACCCCCCACAGACTGTGGGACCCAAGGGGAAGAAGCCACACTCACCATTCTTGTCTGCTCTGCGGAAAACCTAGGGGATAAAAGGAAATGAGTGGATGCTATGAGTGGAGTCAGAAAAGCAGGAGTCCCCCCTCCCAAACCAATGGGGCCCCAGCTGGCCAGCCACGCCCCTGCATAGCTTTCCTCCTGCTCAGCGCAGTCCTGCAGGAATCTCCTGCAAGGTAGCACAGGAAAATTGCACAGCAGGTCCTAACGCTGATTCCCTCCTGCTGCAGGACGGCTTCAGAATGGGTGGGTGCTACTGGCCAGCTCTCTGCACCTCCACCTCCCACAGCTGGAGTCTGAGTTTGCTCGGATGTATCAGCCTTTGGCATGGTCCCAGCTTGAGGAAGCTTTGGACAGATGAGCCAAGATCCAGCCTGAGGAGTCGTGAATTCCTCATCAGACCTTAAGCTCGACTCTTCTGTTGTTTTCCCATAGTGCACACCATTCTCCATCCACCCTCACTAAACAGGCTCTTCCCTGGTGCCTGATGAAGCAGTGGCTAGCCCTCTGTGGGTGCTTTGATTTTCCCACTAGTAATGAGGGAGTAACCGACTTTAACCCTTTCAGGGCTGGGGAAGAGGCCATCTCATCCTAAAGACTAGGTACTACACGCTTGTGTGAGGGGCAGCAAGAATGGCAAGGGTCAGCACATTTGTTTGTAGAGGCAGTGATGAAACAGACACAGCAGCATACTCAAGCTCCTGCCCCTGCTAAGGACCAGTCCTCTAAAGCAGCGGAGCAAAGAGTGTCAAGATCAAGGCCTGGGCAGATTCCCCATAGGCCAGGGTGGCCCGACTGAGGTAGTTGGGATGGAGTAGGACAGAACTAAGCTTTAAATTAAGACACTTTGATCCACATCCTGGTGTGCCCCGACTCCATCTGTGATCTGAAACATGTCACAGCCTGAAGGACCATGGTCAAGGTGCTGAGTCACTAGGGCATTGGGGAGGGGGCACGACAGCCTCTCCCATGGGCAAGGACATCTGGAGTAGGGGCAGAAGAAGGCCAGGACCAGCTGAGCACATCAGTGAAAGGTTTGGGGGGGTGGGGCTTAGAGCAGTGGCTATGGTGAGTCAGGATGCACTGTAGCCATACAAGGGGGCTTCAATGCTGCCACCTGCTGCCCATGAGAAGAGTCCCTTACCAACTGTAGGACTCTTGTCACCCTCGGGTCAGACCTGAGGCTTCTGGGGCAGGACAGAGCTCCCTCTCGGTCCAGGCTCCCATGTCCCATCAGCCCATCACGGGGCGGCCATGGAGCAGGCTGGTGATTGCTGTTGTGACTGAGTGTTGACAGCCTCCAGCCCCACTGGGAACATTTGGGGTAGAGAACTGTTAACACTATTGCGGAGACAAGGAGACACGACAGTACAAGGAACACAAAGGCGGAGAGACGAGAACAGGAGGGTAACAGATAATCTGGGCGAGGGACCGATGCACAGCCAACAGATGTGGAAGGAGAAACACGGAGTACGGAGACCTGGAGAGCCCTGTGCCCGCCCACCGGTGCCTTACTCACATCCTGGAAAAGCGCGTGTCCCGCGGCAGGCGCGGGGTGTCGCGGCGGCTGGGGCGCGGGTGACCGGAGCAAGCACACAGCGAGCAACCCGGCGCACGCCATGGCTCTAAGGATACCAAAGCTGCTGTTGCGGTTCCCAGGCCGCCTTGGTTGGCTGGGGGCGGGGCGCGCGCCCATTGGCCCAAGCGTGGCCCCGCCCCACCTGGCCTCGGTTTCCCTGCCTGGAAGAGGCTCCGAAAAGAGGTGGGGTAAGGAACCATCTCTGGGGTCACAGACAATGACAGCCTGCCGGGAGTTCTACACGACTAGGTGCTCCATGCAGTCTGGTGTAGGCAGGCAAAGCTCTAAGAACAGGAGCCATAACAGGCCAAACCCACAAGCTCTTCACCTCTAGGCATCTGTTGAGATTAGCTGCCCCCCACCCCCAAGATCGTCAAAGGGATTGTAAATGCTGTGCTTAAAGGACTTCCGCTTAGGATTTGTTAACATACATGTCATGGATTCCCAGTTACCGCTCCCTTCTCTTACATTTCAGCCCCAGCACCTCTTCCAGGAAACTAGTTTTCTCACTTCCAAGAACAGGGACTCAAGAGAGACAGATGGACAGACTGACATGCATACAAGCAAAAGCATCTAACACAAATACACTTCACTGTGTGTTGCATCTTCACTAACAACCAGAAACGTACACACAAAGCATCTGACACAAATACAGTTCACTGTGATGTATCTTTACTAATGCTCAGAGATGTCTGGAAGGCACACAGCAAGCCAACTCTAACACTGCCTTTCTGCACTTAGGGAAATGTCTGACTTTCTACCAGTCACGGGGACAGCTTTCTTCCTCTCAAGTGGTTATGTTCGGAAAGAAAATTAAATCAGATAAAAACCGGGAACAAGCATTCCCTCTGACCCTAGCCTCACATTGGCACTGAGTCCCAAACCCAGCCCTAACATCATGAAAATATTTATTAAAACCAAAGCAGGAGGGAACAGAACTGTTAAAAAAAAAAAAAAAAAAAAAGTCAAAGTGCAGATTAGAGGTGGGGGAGGACAATGGAGGAGCACTCCAACCATGGGAGGGCCCGTACCCACCCTCCTGCCCACCCTGTCAGTGAAGGCTCTCACTCCTTTCCCATCTGAAATCCACATGGGTTTAGCTAGGGCGCTGGTACAACCTTCTAAAAGGGGACCATTTCTCCAGCCCATCCTCGGCTGTCAGTCTGTTTCCCACCTCCCACTTTTCCAATAAATAAACTGCTTGGGCCTCAGCTCCTTTGGGGTTAGGGAGAAAAGAACCCCACAGCTGGGGACCCTACCCTTGCTTCAGAGTATAGGAAGTTGGGGTATCAGCCCCATAACCCTCCCACCCTTAGCTTATTCCTCAGGCTTGCCTTGCCAGAGGCCTCGATAAATAAATAAACGCTCCGTTAAAGCTTCGATCGGAAAACCTTTAAGCAGTGCTCTTGCTGCCCTGCAAACCCAGCCAACCAAGCTGCCCCACCTGGCCTGGCTGACACACAGGATTCTGGGAGCAGGCAGCCACCCTGGGCCTCACAGGGCCTCTGCAGCAAGGACACCAAAAGTGCAGTTAGAGCCCCACCCTGACCCCAATGCGCACACATGAATTCATGCACACATGTGGACACACCAGGATGTGTCTGCAGCACACACACAGATGTGTTCACCTTCATTCCCCGGCTCACATACATACAAAATACACTCCAGATACACAGTTGCAGTGTGGAATGTGCACACACACGCTCATAGGCATACACACACGCACACACACCCCCCATACAAAATCCTTCCCCTTTTGGTCTGCTCAATCTGGCAGCAGCCAAACCCCAGAGCTCGAAGCTACTGCACAGAGAAGAGGGTATGAATCATGCTTTTCCACAGAGGCAGGAAAGATGGCCCAGGGCAGGAGGCTCCAAAGCTGCAGACAGGGTGGGCATCTCCAGACGCCCTGGCTCCCTAGGCTTCTCTCAGAAATCCAGAGGGGTCAGGTCCCCAAAGTCACAGTCAAAAAGATCTCTGATGCCTTCACCCTCCTCAAGGCCAAAATGGTAGTCAAGGGCCTCATGGGGCGGGGAAAGGCTGATGAACTCCCCAGGGAGGAGCCCAGAGAAGTCTTCTCGACCATGCTCCAGGAGTGAGTCAGCAGCCACCAGCGGTGACAGATGGTCTTCTTCCATAGGGGTCCTCAGGCTGCCCATCCGGGACAATACTGGTTCTGGGGAGCACAGGCATTACAGATTAGAGATGGCTCAGCAGGAAAGGCACAGCCCAAATAGAAGAACAAAATCTGCCCCTACCTACCTTGCTCCAGGCCTAGCAGGGATTGGCTGGGATCCAAGGCCGGGGATGTGGAGGGAGGTGATGGTGGAGGCCCTACAGTGCCAAGGTCAGCAATCCTGTCCTCCCCAGACGATGTCTCTTGGCATGGGGTCCTCCCAGGGCTGATTCCCCCTGTACTCTCCTCAGGGCACAGGAAAACATCGATGGGGCCTTGTTTGCTCTTAAGAGAGATCTGAAATGTCTGGGTAGAGGCAGCAGGTAGGGTAAACTGAGGCCTACATGACCATCAGCCCAGCCCACAGTCTTGATCAGGCTTGGGGTCACGAGTCTTACCTCTGCAGAGTCCACAGCTTGTAGCTGAGTCTCAGGAGGAGCCTTGATCACTATGACCATCTGTTCTGCGGGGTCCGCTATGCTACGAAGGTCCTGGCAGGTCACATAGGCAAGGGTTAGGGGAGTCAAGGAGCATTTGACCTTCGAGGAACCCGATTCCAGCCACATAGCAGGGCCCACACCTACCTAGTCACTGCTGTTTTTACTCTTTCATTCATCACAAGGCCTGGCACACGGTAAATGCTCAGAGCCTCATTCCCAAGCTTCAGCTGCCACATCTGTGCAGTGAGACTATCTATCCATCCAATTCCAGACTAGTGGCTGCCTGTAATAATTCCACAGAAAATGCTCAATGGGTCTCAAGGCTGGGAGATCAAAATTGTTTTGGAAAATCTTGCTGTTAATCAATGGTATTCACTAAAAAGACATACATTCTTTTTGTGAATTAATTTTGAAGCTACACTGAGGCACTAAATGACTAAGGAAAGGTCTGCCACTACTGGTACGAGCTTTTCTCTATGAGGACAGAGTCATGTATAGTCCAGTGACCCATTATTTTTATTAAGACAGTTTCACTACACAGCCTTGACTGGCCTTGAACATGCAGCAGTTTCTGCCTTATACCTGGTCCTGGCATTACAAACACACACTACCATTCTGGGCTTTGTTTTGTTGAGACAGGGTCTCATTATGCATCCCTGGCTTGTCTGGAAACATGCAAACCAGGCTGGCCTTGAGTTCAGAGACCTACTTGCCTCTGCCTCCTAAATGCTGAGATTCTTAAAGGCTTGTACTACACACCCAGCCTGGACTTTTCTGCTTATGAGTGTTTTCCCATGGTGTATGTGCATGACGTATGTACCTGCTGCCTTCAGAGGTCAGAAGAGGGCATCCATCAGATGCACTAGGACTGGAGTTACAGATGGCTGTGAGCTACCATGTAGATGCAAGGAATTGAACTTGGGTCCTCTACAAAAGCAAAAAGTGCTCCTAACTGCTGAGCAAACTCTTCAGTCCTAGGCTTCCTTTAAAATGTATTACTTGGGGCTCAGTGGTTAAGAGCACTGACTGATCTTCCAAAGGATCTCGGTTCAATTCCCAGCACCCACATGGCAGCTCACAACTGTCTGTAATTCCAGTTCTAGAAGACCCAACATCCACAGCAAAACACTAATGCACATAAAATTAAGAAATAATTTTCAAAAAATTATTACTTATTTTAAAAGTTATTTACTTTGTGTGTCTTTGTATACACGGACACACATGCCACAGGGGTGTGTGTGTGCACACACGTGTACAGGGCAGAGGATAGTTTACAGGTGTCTGTTGTAGAATATTATTTTTTTCTTAAAACTTTATTTATTTATTATTTTTATTTATTTGCCTTGGTGTTTGCCTGGAACTGGAACTACAGACAGTTGTTAGCTGCCATGTGGGTGCTGGGAATCGAACCCGGGTCCTCTGGAAGAGTAGAGGGTGCTCTTAACCGCTGAGCCATCTCTCCAGCCCCAGTAGAATATTATTTTAAGGTGTATTACTTTTGTTTATGTTGCATTTGTTTAACTCTGTGTTACTTTGCCTGTCTAAAACATCTCATGGTCTAATAAAGAACTGAATGGCAGGGCTGGAGAGATGGCTCAGAGGTTAAGAGCACTGACTGTTCTTCCAGAGGTCCTGAGTTCAATTCCCAGCACCCACATGGTGGCTCACAACCATCTATGATGACATCTGGTATCCTCCTCTGTATACTACATACAAAATAAATAAATCTTTAAAAAAAGAAGTGAATGGCTAATAATGAGGCAAGAGAGGATAGGCAAGGCTGGCCGAGAGTAAATACAGGAGAAATCAGGGAGGAAGAAGAGAAAGAAGTATCAAGGACCAGCCACCGGGCTACCCAATCAGCAGAGTAAGAAAGAAAAATATACAGAAATAGACAAAGGTAAGAGCCCAGAGGCAAAAGGTAGATGGGCTAATTTAAGTTAAGGGAAACTGGCAAGAAATACGTCAAGCTAAGACCAGGCACGTGTATTGAAAATAAGCCTCTGTGAGTGACTAATCTGGGAGCTGGGTGGCGTGTTCCCAGAAGAGCGGAAGGACTCCCAACAGCAACAGGAGCCAGCTCCCTCCTTCCCTGGGGGACTCAAACTCAGACAGCCAAGACTGGCCAAAGCACCTTCACTCAGCAAGCCATCTTGTCAGCCCTTTTTCCCTGACTGGCCTGGAACTCCCTTAGTAGACCAGGCTGGCCTCAAACTCAGTGATCCACCTGCCTCTCAAGTGCTGGGATTTTATGTGTGTGCCACTAACACTTAGTTGTTTTCTTTTTTAATATGTTCAGTTTTGGAAATGGATATAGTATCCTCTTTTCAGATAAAGCCCATAAAAGCCAAGTAACTTGTTCAGTGTCCCGTGGTGAGTACATGCAGAGTCAGGCCTTGTTTCCAAAGCCAGAATCTTTTAGAATCCAGAGCCCTAGGTAATCTCTAGAGTCATATTGCTGTGCCACCACTGCCAAGACTGCCCCCATGTTCCCTGGCCGATTCAAGGATATCGCTGGCTGTCCGAGTCCTCAGAAAGCAGTTGAAGCTGTGTGGTACAGATGTGCATCAGATGATCCAGCTGTTGCTCGCTCTCCTGCAGTTGCTGTAGGTCCTGGGTCAGGCCTTCAAGGCGTTTACTGATCCCCACCATGGTGTGGCTACCTCTGTGGGAAGCCAGTGAAGAGTTAGCAGTCCTCACGCCCTCCATCCACCAGCCCTAGCACGCCAGGCAGTCTGCTGCTGCACTGTTCTGTGAGAAGAAGACAAGGTCTCTCCCCGTCTGGTTCTGCTCCCCAGCTCCAAGTTAGACTGGCATGGGCTTAGTAATAAACACCTACATAATCCCACCAAGGAGCCAGGTAAGAAAACAATAGCACATACATGCCACGGAATAACACTTTTCAAGACAAGACACATAGTCAAGTAAAGAGAAAATACAGAATGAAGAATGATCTACCAAAAACCAAAAAGGCAGATGTGCCAGTGAGGGCAGGGGGATGCCTGGGGAAAGAGGGAGGTACAGGGCAGAAGTCTTAACAAAACTCAAACATCCAAGGCTGACTTCAGTAATGACGGCGAAAGCTGGGATGGTGGTTGCCCAGAGGTCCAAAACCGGGCAACACTGGGCAAGGGAACAGGAAACCTTCAAGAGGGGAGTGTGTGTGTGTGCTCGCGTGTTTACTGGATGGGACACCTTGTAGCGGGTGAATCCGCAAGATCTGTATATCCCTCCCCTTTTACCACCCCAGGGAAGACACCTCTCTCTGGACCTTGGTTTCCCAGCTGTTAGGGATTTAGGAAGCCACTGTAGGCCTGGTCTGGCTGCTAGCAGCCATCTGACTGGTCAGTACTCACAGCCACTGGATATGATTCTTGGACTTCTTGGCAATGAGCTGGATGCCCTCCAGGACATTGGTGATGTCATAGATGCGCCGCTTCTGCACTTTCAGCACCTCAGCTGCCCAGTTCAGGTCAACGACACCATCAGCTGAGCGGCTCAGCAGCTCCAAGAAGCGCTTGGTGGTCAGATTTAATGATGTTTCATAGCGTGATTTCTCCCCTGGAGATTTCACACCTGGGGGATAGGGGTTAGGCTAAACAGGGCTCCTCAAATCACTCAGCCTGCCCCCAACAAGCTTGTCTCCCTGGCAGTGCAGAGTGGCTAGATGAGGTAGGAGGCACAGGGCTTCTTCCTCTTAGTCAGGCCAAGCAGAAAGGCCCTATGGCTGCTGTCTGCCAACCAAAGCATTCCTCTGTGGCTGGGGAGCTCCCCACCTCCAAGGCCCAAGCAGATCATGTCAGCCAGCCAGCCAGCCAGCTATTCCAGCTGCCTGCTGGGGCCCCAGAGTCTACAAGTATACCCACCTCCAAATCTGGGCTCAAGAAGCTAGAGTCAACTGTAGTGGGATTTAGGCGTTATTTAGGGAAGGAAGCCTAGATGTGTAATTTCTGAGTTTAAGACCCCTACGGGGGGCATGGCTAGAACCGATTGGGACCTGGGTAATACTGAGTTTGGCCCTGTTGGTAAGCACCTTTGCCTTGGTGGCGGCCTCTGCCCCGGAACGACCCACTGCTCCCGGCCAGATACTGATGGTCAGTTTCCAGATCCAGCCTCCGTTTCACCTGTAGTAGAAACACAGGAAGATGCCCAGCAACCAGGAGTGAGACAACACAAAAGACACACACACACACACACACAAGCTAAGGGCTTGGCACCCCAGTCTTATTTTCTGTTAGGATGCCTAGGTATGCGAGCAGAGACAGATCCTAAGGGACACAGCATTGGCTTATCCTACCACACAAATCATTCAAGTGTAAAACTGAAGATTTGAGTTCAAGTTTTAGGTCCAACAGGTATTTTTTAAAACACACCAACGAAGAATAAATCATCATTACTATAATGCCAGAGATTAAAATGAGGGCTTTGCATATACTAACATACAATCTACCATCTAGTCTCCTCATTTCCTACAACTCCATGGTCTCACTATTTAACTACTTTTCTTCCTGCTTCTACCTTCCAAACACTGGGCTCACAGGCACATGCTACCTGTACTTCTTTCAAAGTGCTAATTTTCTTCCCCTTAAATGCTAGCCAGAACTGATGGTATCACTCTGACAATTGTCACCGAGGCCAAGGAGCTTGTCTTATGAGTTGACAAGGCACAGGAAAAAAGCTGCAGTGCCATACTCTCCTGCACCCCAAAGACAAGCTCCGCAGGCAGAGCTGAGAACGCCTCTAGGTGAGGGGAACACTGCAGGCTTGGAAGCCCATCCTGCAGCCTTAGTCCTGCTTCTGATGACCACCAGGCAATTTTCTGTCTGCAATAGGATCCCATCCCAGGCCAGAAGCACCAGCTGAATCTCCCTCAAGTCCTGGCCCACAGCGACTACATAATAAGCCACCAAGGAAAAGTATAGGTCCCCTGAGCAAGTAAGTCACTTCTCTAGTTTTTAACTCATTTATGCATCTACAACCATGGCAGCAGCTGGAGCCTTTGGACTGACAATACAATGGCTCTACTCTGCAACCCACGTTCAAGGTCACACAGGCGGAGGTGGCAGAGTCCTAATTCCTACCCAGGTCTGTCTAAGAAAGACCCCAAACTACTCATTTCCATGCCCTCTAGACACACAGAGATGAGAAGGATCCTGAAATCACACGGATAGCTCAAGACACCCTAACGGGGACCAGACTCACCAGACTGGCTGGTCCTCTCACCGCTACAGGCCTTTCTCAGTTAAAGCGGCTTTCAACCTGGCCCACCACCTGTCACACTCAATTGCCAAGAATTCTACCCACAGCCATTATCACCCTCCCACTGGACAGTCCAGCTGTCCACATACTGATCTCCCTCCACATCTCTGCCTCAGTAAAGCCTTCCAACAGCATCCCTCATAAGAACTGCTGAGATGGACTTCTCCCAAGTCCTGTGAGCCCATGCTCTCTCCACACACCTGTAGCTCCCCCCAGCGGGACCCTTACACAGTCACGTTAGCCTTCTCTCTGTATCCCTCAAACCTAGCCTTTTCCTACACCCATTACAAATTGCTGCAGAGATGTCAGTGTTCACTGCCTACTCCCTCCATTGGATACAATGACCCTCTGCATCACTGTCTGGACCACAGGCCTCAGTGACAGTCAACACATGTTGACTGTCCTATCCTCTCGTGCTGCCACTGACTCCCAAGAGCCAAGGAATAGGACATGTGAGAAAGAGTATCACTTGGAGACAGACATCACCTATGCTGTCTGCGCAAGGAGGGTATGACTTCTTCCCCTACATTTCCTCACCAAGCTCTTGCCTGATAGCAGAGTCAATGGTGCTCTCCACCTTGGGATAGACCTGTAGCCAGGGAGAAATCTAAGCTATGCACCCCAATGGGCTGACAGAACCCCACCCAGGAACAAGACACACACACACACAAACAATCTAGAAATACCTTCTCCAGTATCCTGGTCCTTGCCGCCCCACCCACCACCCCCACCCAGGCACATTTTAAAGTCAGGATCCAAACAGACGCCTGTTTCTGTCACTCCTCTCTAGACAACCCTAGCACTGGGACCCTAAGAGCCACAGGTGAAGATACTCACTAGTGAAAACAACTGAATGACTCAAACACCCCTCCACAGGGGGGCCACAGAAACTGTTTACGAGGCCCTAGAACGGCATTCGGTCTCAGTGATACTGAGGTAGGCCCAGGACACTAAATGCTCTCACAAACACACAAGGAAACCACTGTGATGGGTTAACACATATATGGTCCCTTCCTGGATTAAAAATCTCAGGAGCTGTTCAGTTCCTAACAGAGTGTTTCAGAAACAGGAACACCTCTGTGGGAGAGCCAGGGAAAAACGGCTGCTCCTCTGGGCAATGAGAATGACATACTGTCTGAACATGGACTGTCTTAAATAGCTCAGGATGACCGTAAGCATGATATGCATATGAGGAAAGCCTTGAACTTCCGATCCTTATACCTCTACTTTGTAAAATGCCATCACACCTGGCTGATAGCAATTTTTAGAACTATTGCAGGCAGTGACCAGCCAGGGATACATATAATAAAAATGTCATACCTAAAACAAGAGCCCTGAGCTACAACCGGCTTTCTATTCTAACTCTGTTTTTACAGGCCTAATGTAGGGCATTACACACTTCCTATAGTAAACAAGTATTACATATATAATGAGAAACTCAGCTTCTTGCTGTTACTGTTTTGTAACAGGGTCTTTGTAGTGCAGACTGACTTTGAACTCAAGAGTCAGTATCCTCACTCTTGACTGCCTGAATTATAAGATATGCCAATAAACCAAGATAGACTGTTGGTATTTTCATATATTTTTATTTAATTAATTTACTTTTAAAGAAACTTGTGTCTGTGTAAGTGTATGTGAACATGAGGCAGAAAACATCATCAAATCCTTTGAAGCTGGAGTTATGGGCATCTACAACCTCACTGTGGGTGCTGTCCAAACTATAGTTGTCATAATAGAGCAAGTTTACTTTTAATTTAATTTACTCTTAAGGCAAGGTTTCACTATGTAACCCTGGCTGCCCTTGAACTTGTGGTGATTTGCCTGTCTCCATTTTCCTCCTACAGGATCTACAGTCATGACAAGGTAGAGGTAGGCAGGCAGGGCAGAGAGGAATGTCTGAATTGCATGGAGTTCTGTACACAGGAAGCATTCAACAAGTGCTTACTGGGTAAAAGCCAAGCCTGGAGTTTATTTCAAGGACTGCCCCCAAAAATGCCAGAGCAAAGTCAGTAAAGGCCAAAATCCAGATTTGCATTCCCGGCCTTTGGCTCCAGGATGTTGTCAACCTCTCCCACAGAAAATGTCTGCTGGCCTGTAAGACCTATGTGGGTAGGGGATCCTTAACTACCTCTGCACCTAGCATGTAATGGGGAGTCACTAACTCAACTGGAGTGAGTGGAAATGCAGACTACCTGCCCATCCACTAAATACAAGCTGCCTCTCACGGAGAGGCAGGGCCAGTAACAATCAGGAAACACCACTCCCTGGCAGAATGGTTGGGGAAAATCACACCATTTCTGGGCCTCAGCCTCCCCATCTATAAGGGTCAAAGAGTGAGGTTACCAACAGGGATAAGTAGGTGAAGTGCTTAGCACAGAGCCCAGCACACAAAACATCCTTAAAACAATGGTGGCTGCTATTGTTATTATTAGTATTATTAGCATCTTGGTGATTCCGGACGGAAGACAGTACTGGGCACTGAGCCAAGGGGGCTAGGGGCCTTCCCAAGAAGCCTCAGGGACCAGCTGCCACCCACACCCCCATCAGCAGTTGAACAGCTTCTACTCTGGGTACTAGGCCTTGGCTCTCCCATTTGCTCCAAGCCCCCTGCTGAGAACCCCCCTCCTGCCCGCTCCACCCCCACAATAAAGTTGGTGGCCCACACCCTGTGCCTGCACCCGCCCCTGCTGGGATCCAAGTTCCCAGCTTCCACTCTCCACTGACTCAGCTGCCTTTTCTAGGCCCCCAGCCTAAACTGGTCTTGAGCTACTTGCTGTTCAGGGCTAAGTGAAGACTTTATCCAGGGATCTCCCTCCCACGTCTTCCCTCTCCAGGCACTGGAGGCCCCTTCCATACATAGATCTCAGGGGCCCAGCCCACCCAGTCTTTCAGAGGCTCAGGGGTCTGCCCCGCCTGATTAATAAATTCCATGGCAACCAGGGGCTGGAAGGGTGGCAGATGGAAGGACAGGCAGAGGAAGGCTTGCAGCAGCAGCTGGTCCAGCACCCCACCCCTGCAGAGAAGGCCTCTAGTCAGGAGGCCTATCCCCAGAGGCCTGGAAGGCTGGGCCTGCACCTGGCAATCCAATATTGAGGCATTAAGGAGGGGTCTCTCCAAGGGGTCTCCATCAGTCACCCCGCTTCACCTCCCACAAGCAACCTTGCTCACTACCCAATCCTAAGTTCTGCTGCAAGCCAGCTCACATCAGTTAAAATACCAGCCCCACCACCTGCAGCAGCATGAAGCACTTCCCTATCTGGGCCTCAGTTCCTCCCTCCGGCAGATGGGCACGTGACAACACCCAGCTCACAGCAGAATTGAGAATTCTGGCCGAGATTCTAAGTGTGCCAAAGGCTGGGCGTGCACTAAGCCAGCACCAGCTGAATACACGTAAACCATCATCATTAATGAATCCGACGCTCTGGTGAGGACGCTGAGGCCCAGAGCAAGGCGTAGCAAACAGGGACAGGCAGTCTGTCACCGCGCGCCCCGGGGCGGAGCCCTGAGGCCCAGCCCAGGCTCCGCACCGCCCAGCGCTGCAGCCCGCCCCTCCCCCGCCCGCGCCTAGGGTCCGTACCGGCGGGCGGCCGAGAGCGGGACGCGGTGCACTAGGCGCGGGCCGGGGCGCCTGCGGCGTGGCGAAGAGCAGCACGTCGGGGTCGCGGGGGCCGGCGGGCGGCGCGGCGGGGACCTGCGGGGCGCCGACATCGGGCGCGGCAGAAATGATGACGATCTGCGAGGAGTCGAGCAGCCGCAGCGCGCCCGCCCCGAGCAGTGCCTCCAGCGCCGGCGCGCGCTGGCCTCCCGCGGGGGCCACGGCCATGGCGCTCACGGCCCGCGTGGCCCGGGAGGCAGGCGGCGGCGGCGGCGCGGGCCCATGGCAGCAGGCCGCGGCGAGGGCTCGATCCCGCTCCGCCCCGGCCGCCGCTGCCTGCAAAGTCCGGGCCACTTTTACGCGCCAAATCCTTTTTGCCGCGAAAGAGCCACGCGCCGCCGAGCGCCACCTCCATTGGCCGGCGCGGCCGTGACGGAGGTGGCGCCGCCGGCGGACATTGGTTGCAGCGTTCGGGGCCAGCGATGGAGGGCGGGACCCGGGGCGGGGCGGCCAATCCCGGGGCGGGGCGCGCGCAGGCTTTGTCCGGGCGGTGCGAGGCGCCTTCTCCTTTCTGCCTCCAGCAGTGCCCTGCAGGAGGCGTGGGCGCCGCGGTCCCGCCCCCTCCGCCGCCTACTCGTGGGTGGTGTGTCTGGCGGATGGAACAAACTTCGTACTCAGTTCTGCACGTCCCGCAGTACCCCCATGCCACATGACCCCTAGACTCTCAACCTGTGGCCTCCACCTCCTCAGCTCAGATTCCAGAAACTGTCTCTTCTGCACGCTCAGGCTCACCTCCAAAGCTCGCTTCAGCTGTATCTCCGGTCCTAAAATCCATTTATACCATTTGCTCACAGATCTTGTGCTCTTTCCTATCCCTGTCACCTAGAAACCAAGCCTAAGAGCGGTGCCAGGAAATGGGTAGGGATGTTTGACTTTGATCTCAGTCTGATTTTAGCTGAAATTGTTCCAGTAGCTAGCTCCCAGTTTGCGTTCATTGATTTGCTCACTCCACACAAGCTTTTAATCCCAGCATTTGGGAGGCAGAGGCAGGTGGATCTTCAGGCCGGCTGGACTACACAGTGAGAGTCTGTCTTTAAAAGTCAGAAACGCCTGAGAGCTTGCTCAGTGCTCCACCCTCAGTCCAGACCTGGATTCCTGACTTAGTGAAAAGAAAAAGGGAAACAGTGGAAGCTTGCAATACGAAGAAACTCCATTAAATGACCTCCACATTATACCTCACGTAGGGCGGTAGGGGTGCATATAATCCTGAGGCCCTGGGGTATCTCCATCAGCATTTCTCTTTGCTCAGGTCAGCCCATTTAACCAGTATTGTCCTCCCTGCTAGGCCTTGTGCCAACACTGGGAACAGAGGTTTTAACAAGACCTGCAAGCTTCCTGCACTGGGGACAAAGTGACCAGAAGAAGAGAGTAGCTGACAGCATTCAAGTCCCCAAGTCCAGTGTAAACATTGCTTCCTCCAGGGAACTCTCAACCCAGGGTCACTGGCTCCATTGCCCCAAGCTGCTTATTTTCCTGTCCCAGCTCTGAGCACACTGCACGGGCTGGCCGAGCAGGGGCTGTTTCTTACACCTTTCTGGGTAAGACAGAGATGGAAGCTGAGGACAGAGGTGAGCAAGGAAGCAATAAGGTGGCTGTGATTTTCCAAGGCTTCTGAAATGCCAAGTCACCTGTTAACTTTGGCCCACCCCGGCATGGCCAATTTAGAATCAATCCATAGCTTCCTCCATCCCCCACCGCTTCCACACCCACCACCTCTTGGGGTTTTTTTGGTTAGTTTTTTGTGTTGTGTTGTGTTGTGTTGTTGTTTCACACCTAGTCTACCTGCTGGGATTAGAGTGTGTGCACCTATACCCAACTGTAGGAACTGTAATTTTTGGCCCCATTCCACATGTTTATTATAAAGGTATACCAATTCTTTTTCAAAGATCAACACAATATCTGGAATGGGCACACGTGTTCCTTGTGTTTTTTATTTAAGATCTTATTTATTTATCTTTGTTGTATATAGCCCAGGCTATCCTGGCCTTAGCCTTCAAAATACTGGAAATACAAATGTACTTCTTGAGAAGTTGCTTGCAAAATGCACACATTCCTGGGCTTTTAAAGATTCTGAGTTGGATCTGGGCATGGTGGCACATGTCTATAATCCAAGCACTTGGGGATCAGATACAGGAAGGTTACCTTGATCCAGTTTGGGCTTCATAGCAAGATTCTAAATAAGCCAGGCATAGTGGAGCACCCCTGTAATCCCAGTCTGCGTCTCTAAATTCAAGGCCAGCCTGGTCTATGTAGTGAGTTCCAGGACAACCAGACTACAGGAGATTCTCTTTTAAAACAAGCATAGTGAAGCTCTCACGAATAGTTTTCAGTTCCGTTTTTTGTGAAAATGGGCACTTAGACCTTGCCTCAGTCACCTCAAGTTTTGGTGAGATGAAGGCATAAGGGACCAGACAGTATTCTATAGACTATGAGGTGCTTTGGAAAAAAGCAAGAGTGTCTTCCATCCCCCCTCTCACAAACAGTGTGTGAAATTACTCATTGCAAATCCTGGAATGTGTCAGAACTGGGAAGGACCAGGAGAGCACATGGGCCTCTTGCTGTACAGATGGGAAAATGAGGCTCATTCAGGGATGGTGCTCATGAACCCAGCTAGTGACAGAATCCAGCCCACATTCAATCCCCAGCCCTGTGTCTGCCTGTCCCCATGTCTGTCTGCTCACACCCCCCCCCCCAAAGAAGAGAAGCTGAGGGTTAGGTCTCATTCAACATAACCAAGCCAGACACTGATGGAGGGTAAGAGATGTTGGCACACTCTCCTTCCAGATGGAGCGATTTCTTTCTCCGGGCTTTCCTAAGGGACCCATTAACAATGACACTCACTTTTGAAAAGCCTTCTGCTACTCAATAGTCATTCAACAAACACTTCCTGAGCATCTGTTATATCTCAAGGATCAAGATGTTTGCTGAAGGGGGAAACACAATATTGTCCCATTTTATGATGATTAAACCATTTACCTCTAGGTTAAAGGCTATACTACCTAGGGTTGGAGAGGCCAAGGCCGGAGGCTTTGCAAAGCCTCACCCTCCCCAAATAACCAACTATTCACCCTATACAAGCCTACAGCCATAGGTTCTCAGGAGGTTGTGGTGGGAAGATCTCTAGAATCTAGGAATTCAAGGACAGCTGCACCACAGAGGGAAAAATCTTAATACCCCATTATAAAGAGGGGACAGATCTTATGGTAGGTAAAGTTTTGTATGCCTTTAATCCCAACACTCAGTGGGCAGAGCCAGGTTTATTTCTGTGAATTCAAGGCTAGCCTGGTCCACATAGTGAGTTCCAAACCAGCCAAAGTTATGTAGTGAGAATATATATATATATATATACACACACACACACACACACACACACACACACACACACACACACACATATATGTCGCTCTTTTTCTTCTCCCTCTCTCCTCTCTATCCACCCTCTCTCTTTTCCTTCCCCCTCCCCGACCTGTTCCTTTGATAAATCAAATATGGCTCTTGAAAAAAAAGTCTCAAGTACCTATCTAAGGTGACAGGTCTTTGTTCATTCCCACCAGCCCTCAGGTGCTGAGCGGCAGAAGGGGGGGGGTGAAGACCAGAATTTCCCCAAGGAAAATGAGGGTGAGATAAGAGCTTTGGGGTCTGTTAATAAATAGTGGACAGCTGAAAAGGGCCCTTGGCCCAGAGCCTGGAAGATCCTGATAAGGCAGTTCTCAATATCAGCCGTTCTCCTGAGGCCCACCAGTGTCTACAAACTAGGCCACCATCACTGGGAAGCCACTTCAAATGACCATCTCCTTTCAGCCTCATAATCCCATAAGTGAAGTTTATTTATCTGCAAGATGCAGAAAGGAAAAGGCTCAGAGAGGGTCCCTTACAACTCAAGGTCACACAGCGAAGTGAGGTAGAAACTTAGCCTGTTCCTCTGCAAAATCCAGGGCTGCCTTTGATAGTTGCCATTCTCTGTTAATGTCCCAGGAACCAGGATCAGGATATAATGTGTGGTTTCCTAAGGGAATTAGGATGGATTCTGGATTGGTTAGTAGGTACCTACACCTACCACCATCTATACCAACCTCATCTCTTAAAAAGTCAATGGAGGAGGTGGCTCCTGGCCCTGTGACTTCTGCCTGGGGAGATCATGCCTTTGGTTCCCTCTGAGATGTACCATGGGCCAGGCACACACCTTAAGTCCCAGCACTCAGGAAGCAAGAGGCCAGTGGATCTCTGGGTTCAAGGCCATTCTGATCTACAGAGTAAGTTCCAGGAAAGCCAGGGCTACACAGAGAAGCCCTGTCTCAAAGCAATAAAAAAGATGCAGAATGATGTAGCAGCAAGTGGCTAGACCTCTCACTCCAAACATTCAGATAGACATAATCAGGAATTGTGGGCTGTGTGACCAAGGTTCATCTCATTTCCCTTGAGGCACACTCACTCATGCCATGGATATCTACCGAACACCTAGTATGTCTTTACCATTGTAGGAGCTGGGGAGCCATGGGCAAAGCAGATCCAATGAGACACCTGGGGCCTGCAGACCACTGAAAGACTGAAGAATTACTTCTGTGGAACTGCATAATATGCTCATTAAGAAGTTTGACAAGTAACAGAGATAATTTAAAGCTATTTATTTCACACAAACCTCCCATAAATATACATTCTTAACTTGGAAAAAAAAAAGACTCTAACCATGAGTGTCCCATCATTACAAGAAATAAGTAATTAGGAGAAATGGCTCTATGGTGACTTCATGTTATTAAGGACATAGAGACATCCATTGTTGAATCCTGGCAGAAGGCAGTGAGGAGTTTCGCATCTGCGATTCCTCGTTCCTCTTGAGTGATCCCAGGATGCTACACTGACTGGCAGTTTACTGTCCCTAGAGATGTTCTGTCACCGTGCCAGCTCTGGTTGAGTAGGCCCCTACCCACTGGAGAGGGGAAGCCTTCAGAACCAGCAGACCTCAGCGCGTCCTGGCTGACTGACAAGGGGCAGTGATTTACAAGAATTGTGCATGCCCCAGCCCTGGAATGTGGGGTGACAGTTTTAGGTGGATGTCAGAGTCAGATAAAGAAATACAGCAAAGAGAGTTTTCAAACTGGCCCATAGAATGGTTTAACATAAAAATGCAAGCGCCTAGCTTTCTGATAAAACCAGCAATAGAGACTGGGGTTGTAACTCAGTTGCTAAGGATGCTTGCCTAGCATGCACAGAGCCCTGGGGTCCATTTCCAGCTCCACAAAACACTCCTTGTGACAGTACACACCTGTAATCCCAGTACTAGGGAGGTAGAGGCAAAAGAGTCAAAAGTATAAAGTTATCCTCAGCTACATAGCAAGTTCAGGGCTAGCCTTGGCTACATGCAACACTGTCTCAAACAAAACCAAACCTGTCATACATGGTTGGTAATACTAACCAGGCCATCAAGGCACTAATCAGTTCCTGTGTCACTGTCATGTCCCGACCTGTCCTCCCCACTCCCACGACCATCACCATAATCACCTCCTGGTTTGCCTTGCTCCATGAATGTGACCATTCTTGCCCTGATGTTCCAGGTGGGGCTGCAAGTCCTCATGCATTGTGCCTTGGGGGACACAGAGTAATGTCCCAATACCACTGATATAATATTGAATGAGCAACGACTGATTCTCTCCTCAGGAGGTCATGAAGGATAAGATACAGATTGGGAGTATGGGGAAAGTAGACATTTCTGGGGTCACTGTGCAGCTCTGGCCATCAGTCAGCCCATAAATTTAGTAGGTTAAACTTCTGAGAGATCATACCTCTCCTAAGAGAGAGTGAAAACCATACAGAGTGACTTCATGCTTGCTCTGACCAGCGCCACTCTGATGAGTCAGGAGATCCTTAGGGCCAATGGCTCTGATTCTTCATCTGCGAATGGGAGTAATAAGATAATGATAGTAAGAGTGATGTTTGTCTGATAGAGCTGTGTTGCCATGGTGAATGAGATGCCGGATGCTTAGAACAGTGCCTGATGTGCCAAGAGTGCTCGGTGCAATGTACGAAGGTGAAACCAGTAGTGGTGGTGTGAGTCTTTAAATCCCAGCACTCAGGAGGCAGAGGCAAGTGGATCTCCGTGAGTTCAAGGCCAGTCAGGTCTACAGAGTGAGTTCCGGGACAGCCAGGACTACACAGAGAAACCCCATCTGGAAAAACCAAACCAAATCAAACAAAACCAGTATGTATTATTCTTCCGGAGGACAGGACTTGTTTCTCAGCATCCATGTAGGTCTGTTCACAGTCCTCAGTAACTCTAGTGCTAGGAGATCCAGCCCTCTGTGAATACCGCCCCCCCACACACAAATGAAAATAAAATGTCTGAGACAGAGTATCAGAATATTCATACACATAAAATAGAATTTTAAAAGTCTTCAAGGGGCTGGAGAGATGGCTCAGCGGTTAAGAGCACCGTCTGCTCTTCCAGAGGACCCGGGTTCGATTCCCAGCACCCACATGGCAGCTAACAACTGTCTGTAGTTCCAGTTCCAGGCAAACACCAAGGCAAATAAATAAATAAAAAAGCTAAAAAAAACTTCAAAAATAATAAAAGAATGAAGATGAGGATGAGGCCAGTGAGTTAGTCTGCAAACAAGCCTGAGGACTTGAGATCAGTTAGGAGAAAGGTCCCTAAAATCCAAAGCAAGGAAGAAGAAGAGAATACTAACCCCATAAACATACTCCCATCACAAAAATAAATGTTAAAATATATTTTTGATGGATGTAGTGGCAGCACTCAGGAGGAGGTATTTACAGAAGGATCTCTATGGATTCAAGGCAAGCTTTGTCTACATACCCAGTCCCAGGCCAACCAAAGCTATGTAGTGAGGCTCTTTCTAAAAATAGATAAGTAGAAATATAGAAATATAGATATTGATGTATAAAATGGAGATGAGTCACTTCCAATAAAAGTGTACAAGATGGTGCACACCTATAATCCCAGTTCTTGAAAGACAGAGGCAGAAAGATGAGTTCAAGGCTAGTATTAGCTACATGGCAAATTCAAGACCAGCATGAGCTGTGAGAGACCCTAACACACACTCATGTACACACACACACATGCACATGCACACACTCGATGAGATCGAGGCAGTTTCTCTACCTTCTCATTTTGAGGTTTCCACAAGGAAAAAGAAAAGCTACTCTTTTTCACCTGGAGAACAGGGCAGTTCTCTAGATAGCCCAGCCCTACCTCTCAGACCTGTGAATCACAGACAGGCCCAGAGATGGGGAGGGTGAAATATGTTTGGAGGTCAATGGAGTGTGGTACTGAGACAACCCCCCATTCCACTGATCCCTTCTCTGAGGATGGGGGCAGGAGAGAGGAAAGAAGGGTTTCGTGTAGCTGAGGATCACCTTGCGCTCTGATTCCCTGGTCTCCCCTTTCTAAGTGCATAACTGAGTCCTGAAACTTTTTTATATTTTGACATCTCCGAAATTCTTTTTTTTTTTTTTTTTTTTAAAAAAAACACTTTTATTTATTTCTTTAATTATTTGCCTTGGTGTTTGCCTGGAACTGAAACTACAGACAGTTGTGAGCTGCCATGTGGGTGCTGGGAATCGAACCAGGGTCCATTTGGAAGAGCAGGCGATGCTCTTAACCACTGAGCCATCTCTCCAGCCCAACATCTCCAGAATTCTTTATCTTCCTTTCTTTCTCTCTCCCCTACGCTCTTTCTAATACTCTCACCCTCCTCTAATACTCCCACCCCACCTCTCCTCTCCTTTTGGTGCTGAGAACAGGAAGCCCTGTATATGCTTCCTGCTGGGCAGTGCTCTGCTACTCAGCTATACCTCCAACCCCTCTTTCCTTTTTAGGGAATCAAAATAATGATATGTCTTAGATCTTGAATGGCACCTTAGGGGTGGTGAGCTACAGTTTACTGCAAATGCCAGATGGGGCTGAGAGTGTTATCAATGGGAGAACCCATGCTCACCCTATGCAAAACTCTGGTTTCCATCCCTCCCACACATACGTGCAGCGCTCAGTGCTTGTCATGCTGTAAGCCCTTGGTCTTCAGCATCAGCAGAAGCTTGCCACAATGGAGTAACAAGCTGTTTTTCTGTTTGTAGCTGACACCTGCATTGGGCCCTGGGTTGATAGGCGAATAGCAACTGCAGCTACTGTGGAGGGCGGGGAGGGCAGAGCACTGGGGAAGAAAGACTTTTTATAATATATTAAGATATTCAGAGAAAAAGCCAGAGCCCTCCAGCCCACCTCCCCCCATACTATTTTTAAATTAAAAAAAAAATCTCCTCTGGAAGCCAGAATTACTTATATATATATATATGCCAAACAGGCCAGGAAACCCAGCAGGCCTCCTGGGGCTGGCAATGAACCGAAACAGGGGCATTGTGTCCAGGCCACTGGCTGGCTGAGGGGGCATTGTTAGGGCCTGGCCTCGTCTGGGAATAGGGGGGTGAAGAGGGCAGGGGGAGTGTGTTCCCATGACTCCCTGGGGAGCAATGACAATCAGGGCCAGCTGCGAAGCCTGGCATGCCAGGGGCCTGGTAGGCGGCTGGCCTCAGAAGGGCCATGAAGGGCAGGAGAGGATTGAAGTGGGGGGGCACTAGGTCCAGGGCCTACCTCTTGGCTGGAGGCAGACTCCAAAGCAGAGAGATATGGGGTTTTCCACTGCTCCCCCCTCTCTCACCCTCCCTAAACACTGTGCCATCCTTCAAGGACACCTCGGACCCCCTCACTCTTCCTGCACTAGCTGAGGCCACCTAACCCTGGTTCAGGACATCCTGGACCACTGGGCTTCTTGCTGGCACCCCAAGCTCCTGTCCTTTCTTCTTCACTCAAAGGTACAAAAGTTTTTCCCCAAAGTAAGTACCAACACACTGGTATTCTCTTGCTTAGGCCTGGTGCTTTTCCTAAGTGTGCCATGCTCACGGTAGGTTTCCAGAATGATGGTTAGGCACACTATACCTTTAAACCATAAAAGTTCTTGGGAGGTTGTATTTTTGTTGTTGTTAAGAAAGGGTCTCACGGGGCTGGAGAGATGGCTCAGTGGTTAAGAGCACTAATCTGCTCTTCCAGAGGACCCGGGTTCAATTCCCAGCACCCACATGGCAGCTAACAACTGTCTGTAGTTCCAGTTCCAGGCAAACACCAAATAAACAAAAAAAAGAAAGGGTCTCACTATGTAGTCCAGGACTATATCTCAGTATGTCTTCCAGGCTAGCCTCAGCGTGTGGGGTCTCCAGCTCCTGAGTGTTGGGGTTACAAGTGCATATCACCATGCCTGGGTTTTTTTTTTTCTTTTCTTATTATTTCTAGTTTATTAGTTGTTTTTGTTTTTTGAGATAGGATCTTGCTCTGGGCAGTGGTGGTGCACACCTTTGATTTCAGTACTCAGGCAGAGGCAGGCAGATCTCAGTAAGTTTGAGGCCAGCCTGGTCTATACAAAGTGAGTTCCCAGGACAGTCAGGGCTACACAGAGAAACCCTGTCTCAAAAAAACAAACACAAACAAACAAACCCCTGAAAAACAAAACCCTGAAAAAAAGTAAAGAAAAATAGATAGATCTTGCTACTGGCATGCTCTGGCCTCAAATTTGTGATCTTCCTGCCTTACCTTGAGGACCTGGGATTATATATACATTTTTAAAAATTGTGTTTGTTTATATTGTTTTCTGTTTTGTTTTTTTGAGACAAAGATTTTCTGTGTAGCTCTGGTGTCCTGGATCTCACTCTGTAGACCACAGAGATCCACCTGTCTCTGCCTCCCTAAGTGCTGGGATCAAAGGTGTTCACCACCACTGCTCAGCTTGTCTTGTTTTGCATTTGTGGTTTGTCTCATTATGTAACTTTGGCTGGACTGGAACTTGTTATGATGTCCAGGCTGGTCTTGAACTTGCAGAGATCTACCTTCCTAAAGGTGTGGGCCACTGCGTCCATGCTTGATAATTTATTATATTTAATTATGTGTATATGTGTTGGGGGTGACATGTGTATATGAATACAGGTGGCCATAGAAGTCAGAAGCATCAGATCCTCTGGACTTGGAGTTATAGGTGCTTGTGAATCACCTGATGTGGGTGCTGGGAACTGAACTCAGGTCCTCTGCCAAAGCATTATGTGCTCCTAAAAGCTGGGCCATCTCTTTAGTCCTGACTCCTGATATTATAAATATGTGTGACAGACACCAGCTAGATTTTGTTATTTAATGCAAAGGAGGAGGGCTAGAGAGATGCCTCAGCAGTTAAGAGCACTGACTGTTCTTCCAGGGGTCCTGAGTTCAATTCCCAGCAACCTCATGGTGGCTCACAACCATCTATAATGACATCTGGTGCCCTCTTCTGTATACTGTATACATAATAAATAAGTCTTTTAAAAAATGCAGGGCTGGAGAGATGGCTCAGTGGTTAAGAGCACCGTCTGCTCTTCCAGAGGACCCGGGTTCGATTCCCAGCACCCACATGGCAGCTAACAACTGTCTGTAGTTCCAGTTCCAGGCAAACACCAAGGCAAATAAATAAATAAAGTTTAAAAAAAAAAAAAAAAAAAAAAAAAAAAAAAAAAAAAAAAAAAAAAAAAAAAA